>CATIWO010082197.1:0-11456 GCA_949673435.1 Macaranga tanarius | reverse complement strand
CTTGCAAAGGGAATGTTGTTTCAATCACAAAAAGCAGTTAAAATAGCTTGCAAATTATATTTTATGTCAGTTGGGCGTCAATTTAGAAGTTATGAAATAAGGAAGAATACAATAACCCTTGTTTGTATGCTAGACTGCAATATTGGAGACTTCGAGCAACTAAGAAGAAAGCAATTAGATTTTAGCAAATAATAAGGTATAATGGACCCACACATGCAGTGCTCCTGGCAAGCACCGATATAATTAAAATTTTGACTCTGAATTGATATCCAAATACTTTCAAGCAATGTTCCAGGAGCAACCTGATATAAAGGTGAAAACATTGCTTACAGGATTAATAGAATGGTTTAATATCACACCGACCTATAAAAAAGTATAAAAAGAAAAACAAAAGGCAATTATAAATTTGTGGGGTGATTAGGATGAGTAGTATAAGATGTTGTGTGATTTCATGCAAACTGCAGTGTCAATTAATTTAGCATTTGTATGGCACAATGAAGGAGAGGCACATATGAGGAATCATTATTTTATTGAAGGTGTTCATCAATTTAAGCGAATGTTCTAGGCATATAAGCCATGTATTGAGGGGTTCAAGTATTACAAACCTGTCTTATATATGGATGGCATATTTTTATATGGAAAATATTTAAGTGTTCTTCTAACCGCAGAAGCAGATGATAGGAATAATACTATCTTACCAGTAGCATTTGCATTAGTTGAAAAAGAGAACAAAGATAAATGGGAGTATTTCATGACAATGTTACAATTTTTTTTTATTATGAAAGGGGATATGATATATGTCATATTTAATCGTCACGTTAGTGTCAAGCATGCTATGAAGCAACCGATGTGGTATTGTAATCCACATCGATACTATCTCTACCATATGGTTAGCAATTACAATACAAAGTTCAATAATATGGTGATAAAGAATATAAATGAGAAAGTAGGTAAGTATATATATGCTTATATATAATAATATTAACTAGTGTAATCTATTTAAATTAATTTTATTTTTTGACTCAGGTTAGAGAGAATCAGAAGCGAAAATTCATTAAATGAATGAAGAGAGTTAAGCAAGGCATCCTGAATTAAAGCAATGGATTGATAAAATTCTAAAGGAGAAATGGACATTATCGTATGATGATAGGTATAGACATAGTGTTATGACAAAAAAACTATGTTGAATCCGTTTATGCCGTATTAAAGAGTGTTAAATCAATGCTTATGACTACAATTATGCAATGACTATTTCAGCAATTGGTTGATATTTTTGATCAACATCGAACTGAATATACAAAATGATTGAATGAAGGGTTCTTGTGGACACCTAAATGCATGGACATTTTAGAATATCGAATTGATAAGGCGAATGGGCATATCATTAAAAGGTATGATCAAGAGAATATAATCATTTTAAATAACCACAACTTTTAACTATTCAAATAGAAAAGGTGGTCACAAATAAGTGGCGGATCTAAAATAGAGACGGTACAAATACAGTAAGTTCCAACATAGCAAAATTCCTTATTCTCATGCCATTGCTAGTTGTTTGGCTTATGGACTTGATTACAAATAATATATTACTTCTTTCCACTCAGTAAGCCAAAATCTGAAATGTTGGTCCAGTTATTTTATCCTTTTAGGTCATCCTGATTAGTGGCCAAAGTAATCAGAATTAACATTTGTGCCAAATCCAAAGTCGAAAAGAAAAAAAGCAAGATCGAGATCATCATGCATCAAAAATAAAATGGACCAATGACAATTTGAAGCTACAACTAAGAACTTTTGTTGCAAATATGGTTTGGCGGGCCATAACACAAAGACTTATGGAATAAGATTTGCTTTATATGATCTTATACGATGCACTTTTTTATTTATTTTTTATTTTTTTATTATTATGTTGTTTATGATGTTTGTGCTTATTATTTTATGCTTTGGTTATAGTTTGACTATGTATAATTATGTTTGTTGGTATGTATAACATGATTATTTATATGATGCTTATAAATTTCTCAGCCTAAAATATGTTTTTTAAATTTATTTTCATCAAGAATGAATATAAGCAAAAGGAAAAACACGCAGCATCCACTTCACTTGGAGGATGTGGTTGTAAAAAAGTTAAAATTGTTGACAAATATGAAGATCCTAATAGTGTCATTTGGTATGGACATAAAAGACCATTCTAAAATCGTCTAACTTATTCTGCTCTTGAACAAGGGTATGTAAATCACATATTTGTTATGCTAATCTAAAGAAGATATAACTATTACGGTTGTAGAGTGTTGGAGACTAGAGACACATACATTTGTTGTAACACCCATATTTTTGAAGTCCTGTTCATGCAGAGTAATTTCTTAACATGTGGAATGGAGATTAGAAGTTGCATCTAATTGGGGCATGTGCATTGGGTAGAGAGGGGTATAATTACAAGTTAAGTTTGGACCTAGTTGTCAAATTTGAAAGTTGTGGATTGTTGGGTAATTGTCCTAATTCATTAAGGGTGTGTAGAGAAGATTTGTGATATTTGTGTATATTATTAAATTATTATTATATTATTTTTGTTAAGTGATAAATAGGCATTTATTAGTTGGTGGGGAGTATTAAATTAGAGGGGGCAATTGGCAATTTGTGATTGGTGGAGTGGTGTAAATGTATATGTGAGTGTGTGGGTGTTTGTTTGTCAGAGGGAATTCGGGTAGAGAAAGGAGAAGAGAAAATTGAGAGCTTTGGAAGATTGTAAAAGTTCTCTACACATCTAATAGTCATTTTTGGAAGCATTAGAAGGTTTAGAAGCCATTGAAGCATCATTTGGTAAGCTAAGCTTATGTTTTGTTAATTGAATTCAAGTTTGGGGTTGTTGTAATTCAGGTCTGTTTTCTTCTATTTTTTAGTCATAGTATTTTGATCATATCTTGAGTTGTAGACCTCTGATTTGAGTAATCCTTAATGTTCTGGAAACCTCAGAGTGTCTACTACAACTTTTATGTTTTAAGGAAGACCAAATTTTGCTATTTAGGGTGTTTGAAACAGATGCACATTTTCGTGCATCATGCTGTCACCCTGTTTCTCTGTTTTACTCGATTTTGGTCAAAAATCCATAATTAATTATACACACATCCAAATTGAGTAATTCCAATTGGAATTGAAATTTGACCCATATTAATAAGTTATTTAGTAATTTCATGGTTATTGGATATGTGTGTACAATATTAGACTATATTGAACTTGTGTCACTAAATTACATCTAGTGGAAATTTATGTAAGTACAATAGTTGTTATGAGAGGTTGATGTGTGATTATGTGTAGGGAAGGAAAGCACATAAAGTTAGAAGAAAGACCCTTTTGTTGATGTGGAAGCAATTGGAGGTAAGTAATTACTAATACATGTTGTGTATATATATACTTAGCTATATGTATTATGGTATATTCTTTTATTGTATTTGAATGAATATATGTGAATTAAGGGAATGGTGTAGTATGAGTCTCACCCCTTTTGGTGAATTGAAGGTGATGACATAAGTATGTGTAGAGTGGACATTATATTTAAGTATATTGAATGCTATGAATATGGGCTTTAATGGAATATTGGTGAATGGTTATTATAATGACTGGGGGGATGTAACTGCATGGAAATATATTATTTTATGATGTTTATGATATATTTCACTTGAAGGTGAAATATGTGAGGAAAGTGAGAAATTATGATAATGACTTGATAAGATACAATTGCATTAAATTATATTGTGTTATGTTGGAAATATAAGCATGGTTGGAACAATGATGAGATATTATTGTGATGATTTATAAATATGAAATTTCAATGAATTGTGTTGTGTTGTGATTCACACGAAAGTGTAATATGTGAGGAAGGTGAGATATGTGAGGATGTGTGATTGTGTAATGGGCAAGCTGAGTCGGGCGTATAGCTACCCATGTGAGAAGTGGGACTGAGCCGGGCGGATAGTCTCACTAATGGCCATTGGATTAATATTAAAATATTGTGTGATGGGCAAGCTGATCCGGGCGTATAGCTACCCAAAAATGATATGTGAGATAGTGGGACTGAGCCGGGCAGATAGTCTCACTAAATGGCCATTTATTTGATATGAAAATTTGTGAGGAAAATAGCCAATAAGGCTAAGTGTGAATAAATTGTGTGAGGAAAGGTCTATCCGGATACTAACTTTCATAAACATGCATCATTGCATCATATTTACACACATGACGAATATGATTTGTAATGTGATTGTGATTGTGAGAAATGTGCCATGTATGGCTATGTGAGAATTATTGGTATGGAAATGGATGTGGCCGATATTAAACAGTGAAATGGAAGAATGTGAATGTTTATATTGTGCCATTATATGGATTTATTGTGAATATGATATATATTATTGTGATTGAATGTATGGACACCCAATGGTGTGTTGAGAAGTCTATACTTTGAATGTATGCTTTTGAATGAGATTCAAATTGTGATTTAGTTATTTTAAATATGAAGGATGAGTATATATGTTTAAATCTTGTGAATGACTATTAGTTATGTGGATGATTGAGTTGGTAAGGTATAGTGAGTGAATGAAGTGTTTTCAAGTGGGTTTTGAGTTGTATTCATGTGCTTTAACATGAATAGGCATTTCAAGGGCATTTCAGTCAATTTATATAAATGAATTCAGACTAAGTGTCTTCATAAAAGTTATAGCTCTTTGAGTTAGCTTTTCGTATCTTTTTTAATTACTAGAATTCGAGTTCAGTAGAGAGAGTTATGGTCGAAAGAGTGTGATATAGTCTAGAGGCCATGCTCGCAGGCTCTCGGACACGGCCGTGTGCCTATATAGCACGGCCGTGCGGACAATGAACTGAAAAATTTGAGCTCTCAGGTGATGGCGCACAGCCGTGCACTAAGGTAGCACAGTCGTGCGGTGCCATAGGTCTAAAATTCGAGCTCTCAGGCGATGGAACACGGCCGTGTGCTTTTCCTCGCACGGCCATGCGCAACCTATTTTTAGGATTTTAGTATTTTGACCATAACTTGAGCTACAGACCTCCAAATGAGGTGTGGTTTGAAGATACAAAAACTTTAAAGAGTCTTCTATAAGTTATAAGTTTTATATTTGCTAAAATATATCTTCAAGATTCTTAAAATGAGCTGTATATTTTAGCACTTACTTTTTCCTTCTATATTTTGGCTTCCGTATGCACTCGATGTAGTGCTAATGGTAATGGAATCTTATGGTGATTGAGTATAGACCTGATAGAGGATCAAAATACTATATTATGATTATTATAACATGCCTTATATATGTGATTATATGCTTCACCAAATCAATTCCAATATTATTGGTATTTGTGTACAATTGTGTTAGTGGTTACTTATTGAGTTGCAAGCTCATCCCTTTACTATTGAATATTTTTAGGAATTGAGTAAACAAAAGGCTTAAAGCTTGTATTGGAGTTATAGGGGGCCAAAGTGAGCTATGGTATACCAAACCTTCATCCTGCATATCATAAGACACATGTTGTGTACCGAATAGTTTTGGTAGTATATGTGTATCAATTAGAAGAGCATGTATGTATAATATGAGTTGTTGAAATATACATAATCATTATTTTATAAGGAAAATGTTATTATATTTCATTTGAGATGCTTGATTTCCACGTGTTCATGATTATATTGTGCCACGTGTATGAGTATGGTGTTGGGTGTGACATTTGTTGTGCCATAAATTATAAATTCTCAGCTTCATGGAAGATATAACTATTATGGTTCTCTTATTATGATTGGCACCTCATTACTGCATTTATAAAGTGTTGGAGACTAGAGACACATACATTTTATCTTCTAGATAGAGAGTGTAGTATTATGCTTCAGGATGTTGGTATTCTAACTAGATTGCCAATTGAGGGTCATCCGATTAATGGCAGTGTCCGACATGATTGCTAAGACTTGTACCACTCACTTTTAGGGATTAAAACACCTGCAGAGGATACCCGAGGTGCACTTATTTAGAGTTTTTGGTTTAGGATCCACTTCTAAACATTGCCTAAATATGTTAACCAGATAACATTGCACAGACATACTCGTGCCTTTATTTTACAGCTTTGTTCATCGTTATTATTCTCGACTAGTAATATTGGAAAAGTCAGCTTGCAGTTCCTTCAATTTTTGAAGAACATTGGCACTACCGGTCAATGTAGTTGGGGATCTGCATGTTTGTCTTTTTTGTATGAAGAGCTATGTAAAGCTTCAAGATTACCACCAGTGGCATAGATGGGAAGCCCACTATTTATTCTTCAGTTATGGGCCTAGGAGCGATTTTCACTTCTCGCTCCTACACTGCTTGATAGAACAATTCCATCAGATACACCTTTTGGACAAGGGTATACAATTGTAATTTAGTCTTTTTAAAATTTCAAATTAAAATCACTAAATTATTTCAGATGGAGTAGATTTCAAGGAATTACATCTATTCCAACGTATGTCATTACTCATATTCATATGAGACTTGAAAATGCATGTAGGGGTGAGGTATAATATTTAACTGGACTATAATTTTATTTTACACTAATTTTTTTATATTTAATATAATTTTCTAACTGTAATTAGATTTTTTAATACATAAAATTTGGTAGCCCTAAGTGATTATGTTATTCAACGGCTTCTAGCTTATTATTTTCAATGACATGATATTTGGATATCATATTACTACTCATATGTATTCACATTGTTGAGTGGCATTACCTTAACATGGTGATACGTCAATTTGGATTTGTATAGCCTATATCTCGTCCACCATTCCACCTTGATGCATTACATCATAATAACTTGCGTGGGCATGACACTAAAGCATGCACATTGGGTGGATCTTCAGGGTCGTCGAGCTCATAATATGGTGGTAGGCCAACTTTCATATGGCTCTATCTATTATCATTCTCAGTATTTGGACTGGTACCGTTCCGTTACACGACGATGGATCTTACCTACGCATGCTCGCTTAGAAGTAGTTGTAAGTAGTTGTAAGTAATAAATTTCATTATATTATTTTATTATCTTTTATAATTAATTTATATTTATAAAATTAGTCTAATATTTTTATTTCTTTTTGAAATGTAGGTTGATTCATTTAAGCATATATCATTAACTAGAGATATACCTCAGGCTAAACAGATTGCTCGTAGTTCACAACATGCGATTAATGAATATAAGCATAGTGTTAGTGATGATATGCTACACCCCTAACCTGCACCAGAACCAGTGCAACTCCCAAAACATTTATAGAATATTGAATCTATTGATGAGGAAACTATTCGGCGACACTGAAACTGTGCACGAGGCGGGCTATAGTGCCAATTTCTCCCCATTAGGGAGTTTATGTATTCCTATTCCTTAGTATGTCTTGGTTCATACACAGATGCCATATGTATCATCCACTAAGGACATTAACCTCTCAGCTCTATTTACAAATGTCAATGCTCCATCTTTATCCTCTTTCATTCCTACCACTCAATTTCACTTTTCTTATCCAGCCAGTCTATCTGCACTCAACCAGTATTATTTGGTTTATGGCCGCCTTCTTCATTTTCTCATGGCTGCACTTATCTTCTATGCCTCAAGGGCAGCAAACTCCTCCATTGACATCATTTTTTATTTCCACTCAAAATTTTCTTTTAGGATTTAGCCTCACTTAACAGTAAAAACTGATTACACCAATACAGTTTACACCTCTAGAACACCCCCATATATATGCACCTCATGATAATTGATGATGATGATGATGATGACAATGATGATAACAGTGCTGATACCGATGATGATGATTCTTATGTTGGTGAAGGTATAGCAATTTCAACACAATTTATCAATATAAACTCTGGACGAGTTATTGTCTGACGTAATTTATGGTTAAGATCGAAAGTTAGGAAAAAAACTTGTATTACTTAATTTATTTTCATTTTAAATTTTAGAGCTTCGATCTCTTTATATTTTTATTTTTTAGTTTTATCTTTTCATTATGTATTTACTATTAAATATTAATCTTCTTATTATTTCATTATTAATCTTTTTATATAATGTCTTAGTTATTTCAAAACATTTCACTTTTTTTGGTAATTCATAATCATAATAATAGAAAAATATGAAATTTAAATTATTCTTATTAATACTATTCCATCATTATATCATTATAATTGTTTATATTATACCAAAAAAATTCATAATATATAAGTTCACATGTAAAATTATGATATATTACATTTAATAATGTAAAAAAAAATAAAGCTATATCATTTCAATTAGTGGCAGAATGGATAAACAAACAATTATGGAAGTGGCGGAATGCCTAAAATATTATGGTACCATTCTGCCACTTTGAGTGGTAGAAATATGCCATAATTTCCACCTCAATTTTTTTCCCCATAAATTGGTAATATCTTTTTAAATTACCATAAAATTGGACTTTTAGTAAAACATACCATAAAAAGAGATTTTTCTTTTTTCTTTTCACCATAAATTGGCAAAAAGCCCATCTATTTTTAAAGAAATTAATTTTGCAAATCTTATAATAGTTATTGTTGGATTTGTAAAGAGAAGAGGAAAAGGAGATGAGAGAAAGGAAAGAATATAAAAGAGAAAAAAAATAAAAGAAGGAAAATCAGAGGACAGAAAAGAACGTAAAAATGACAAGAAAAAATAAAAAAATATATCGTATTTTTAAAAGGAAAATGATTGGTGTCTCTTAGATAGATGGATTTTGGTGTCTCTCTAAGAGACACTTTTACCAAAATGCCCATGTCATTTTTTTTAAAATTACAAAAAATAAATAAATAAATAAATTATAATATATGGGTTTTTAAATCATGACACGACGGGTTCACCCATTTCCATTTTAGGTTTTAGATTTTTATAATTAAAAAAAATGGCATGGACATTTTGGTAAAAGTGTCTCTTAGAGAGACACCAAAATCCATCTATCTAACAGACACCTATCATTATCCTTTAATATATTATAAAATTTTTAAAAAATTAAGATATAAAAAGATTAAATAATCCAAATATTTTAAATCATATAACAAGAATTAGTCTTTTAAATAATCTAAAATTAATTATATATATATACTACACGCCTCAAATATCCTTTTAAAAGGAAATTCATTTTTCTTCGCAAAATAACTCTTTAAATATTAAATTATAATCTATAAATAAATTATTCAGGATAATAAATTAATTCATTTTATCATTTTCCTCACATCGTGGGGGAGATTCATGCATATACAGTAACGTGAAGGATACGTTATCATAGGGTGATGTAGACTTATGATAATAGACTAATACCCACCACATAGCGTCGACTTGAGCCTTCATAGCTACTGTAGCCATTGTGAATCTTCTTTTTAGTATATATTCTGAGTATAGGGCAAAGCTCAGCCATATGAGAAGAGCATTTTAATTTGCTTCTTTAAAAGTGAAAATTCCGCTGGTGCATGGTGATTATTGTTGGACGACACAAAACTTCCTAACTATATTTCCACGAACATGCACCAATTTTCATTGCATACATTTAATTAACATATCATATATGGTGATCAAGCATATATGACACAATTCAACACTCAATTAAAATCAAATTATTTATGCATTATAAAAGATATAAAGATGTAGTTCATAAGGTTAATTCATTCTTACAAGTCTAATAAACAACAAGTTAGCCAAAATACATATTAATAATTGACAAATAACCACAAGAAATTAATCCAAACATCAAGCAACTAAATAGAGAAAAGAGAAAAAGATATAGGAATTGTGTTGATGAAATCTCCTATGCTCTCCAAGCAATCACTTGATATTGAGTAACTTCCTTGACTAACATCCTTGACTACTTGAAAGTGTCTTCTAAAACTACTTTAAACTATTATGTACTTTCTAATATATGATAATATATATATATATATATATATATATATATATATATATATATATAGGCATTAGATTGAATTGAATGAGTGCTCAAACAAAGAAGAGGCATTAGATTGAATTGAAAGGTTCCACCGGAGTGACCAATGAAACTATTCCCCTGGCTAGCTAGCACTAGTAGTAGTAGTTACTGTTTTCACAGTTAGAAATGTTCATCCATCTGTTGTTCTTGAAGAAATGTTCTCCAATTTCACCATTGACTCTGTCGCAGTTTGCTGAATCAAAAGAACATTAAAAAAGAAATAAATTGAGTGATCATCCATATATATTATCTATAATAAGTTTTGCTATAGCATTTTCCTAGTACACATGCTCAAGAATGGGGCTGACTTCATCATGATAATTCAGGAATGAAGATAGTATATAGGCTTAATACATCTGCAACCCCTTAAATTTGATACATTTTGTTAGTTTGCTCGTTAATTTATAAGTAAACTATTTTAATGTATCAATTTGCAAAAATTATGACTTATAAACACTTTTTAAAAAGTTTAGGTGTTGAAGTATTTTTCTTTTTGACTTATAAAAATATCATTTAGACACATCAAATAATAGTAACAGTATTAATAAATCTTATTTTTAATTAGTGGATGTCACGACTCAAAATGGGCACATGACCGACGCATGAGATATGGAAGACTAAACTTCCACATCTAACGTAATCCTAAAAGAATTATTAGAATCACATCACACAACAATAAATTCTCAATATGCATACATAAATAATATATTAATTATAAAGTCATCATACCAACAATACTATCATAAAATCCAAATCTGTTATTTATACATCACAACAAATATAACTTTAAGTTACTGCGGAAGCTAGAGTAGATACATGTTCAAAATATAATAAAAATTACATTGACTGCCTGAAAAGAAGAAAAGGGGGCAGTCCTAAATAGTCAATGTTGAGAAGGAGGTTGTTGTCCTGAAAAATAATTGAGGGGAGTCAGATCTCACTGAGTAACTTAAATATCCATCATAAGTTACCAATAGATAATTAATTAATATAATAATAAAATATCTGTAAAAATATGCATGTACAATGCAATACTTAATATAATGTAAATCAAAGATAACAATCAATAATTGTGGAGAGGAATAACTCTAGAACCCAAAAACAATGTAGTAATAATAATAGTAATAATAAATAAGCCCTACGGCTCTCTTATACCAATAATGACCACGGGGAATAACTCACCACAGCTTTGTCATACTTAATTTGTCTAAATATTAATAAATAGGTCCATGACTACAGGGAATATCTCATCCTGAGCCGCACGACCGTAAATCTCATAATCATATCATATATTAATATATAAGTATATAAAAATATATATAACTGGTACCAGTGCGCACCTGGTCCTGATGAATGCCCATCAGGTGGCAGGTTCTAAGCATCCATCTCCACACAATCACAATCACACACATAAAATTCATATGTCATATCACATGATGCAAAAGCATATAAAATGCATAT
>CATIWO010082188.1:0-19923 GCA_949673435.1 Macaranga tanarius | reverse complement strand
TCCTGAACCATCCAGCCACCCGGAATTTGCCTTTCGGGCTATACCTGATGGTTTATCGGATCAAGATTTAGCCTCTGGGAATTTGGTGGTCATTATATCAGCACTCAATGACAACTGCAAATTACCCTTTCAGGAATGCTTGGTTCAGATGATGGCAGAACATGAGTCTGATCGCGATGAGATCGTTTGCATCATCTTTGATGAGCTTATGTACTTTGCGGAAGCAGTTGCTAGCTTCCAAGCTTGATACTGCGCACTATCAGTGCAGCCACTTTTACTTCTCGAGTTGCTCTTTTACAACTCAAGAAGGAAGGTTACATCCCCTTCCCAGGTATCTTTTTTGTTCTAGCTCATGATAGACAAAAGCGTCAACTGGTAAGCATTTTTCCCCGTTTCAGAATTTCAGGAATCGCATAGGAAATATTTTGAGGCTATTTCTGCAATTTGTTTTTAAAACAAAAACTAAGAAATAAATTTTTGGATTGGAAATATGTTTCTTGAGTTAGAAAATAAATTCGAAAAGGACTATATTTTTAATCTCACTATAGATTGATGCTAATGAATAATTTTTTAATTTTTGTACATAAAAGTTATATCTGTGTATATTTATATACTGTTAACATTTATTTCATATCTCTGTATCTTTAGTATATACAAAATTCTTCCACATTTTCACTTTTATATTTTTAAAAATATCATTTCATTGTGTATGTTTTCATGTTTCTCAAATTTTACGATAGGTTTTAGCAGAGGAGAAATTAAATTATCTTGAAAAAACTTGGACTCAATTGCTAAAATTTCCTTGATTCCTCGCCTAGAATTCTAACAGAACCCAAATGTGCAGATACTATGTCAGAGGATCCTGTGCCTGAACTAAACTACTTAAGGTTCAAGGATCTACCAATTTCCAAGTTCGGAACACCAGATAATTATCTAAATTTAATATCTCATGCATGTGACATTAAAAAGCTTGTGCTGTCATTTGGAACACCATGGATTTTCTTGAAGAATCACTACTGGCCAAGCTGCAGGAAAAGCAATCCCCTGTCCCAATCTTCAAGATAGGCCCTCTTCACAAATTTGCACCAGCCTCATCAAGCAGTCTGCTAGAAGAAGACACCAGCTGCATAACATGGCTTGACAAGCAAATTCGAAATTCGGTGCTTTACATAAGTTTGGGAAGTGTAGCTTCCATTGATGAAACAGAATTGGCTGAAATGGCTTGGGGTATCCAGAACAGCAAGCAGCCTTTCTTGTGGGTTATTAGGCCTGGTTCAATATTTGGCTCAAAACGGATTGAATTATTGCCTCAGGGTTTTGCAGAATCTGTCAAAGAACAGGGTTGCATTGTGAAATGGACTCCGCAGAAGGAATTGCTAGCACATCCAGCAGTAGGAGGATTCTGGAGCCATTGTGGTTGGAACTCAACATTGGAGAGTATATCTGAAGGGGTTCCAATAATTTGCAAACCATATTTTGGGGATCAACGAGTAACTGCGAGGGATGTGAGTCATGTTTGGAGAATAGGGTTGCAGTTGGAGAACAGGTTGGAGAGACAAGAGATACATAACGCTGTACGAAGGCTAATGGTTGATGAAGAAGGGGAACAAATGAGGCTGAGGACAAAAGATTTGAAGGAAAAGGTTGAGGTTATTGTGAAGAAGCGCGATTCTGCCCACAGTTCCTTGACTAAGTTGGTAGAGTTTGTGTCATCTTTGCAGGTTCGGGCACAGCCGGCATCCTTCAATATCAGAAAGATAAATAAAATAAGGCCGTTGACATAATGTATTATCATGGAAGGCAATTCGTTGAATTAAATAGACCAATTGATGCTGGTTTATATGTTGAATGAATGACTTTGAATGTATTACTCTTGTAGTGTTTCTGAATCAAGTTCTTGGACGTTACAGGGTCCACTGCCCATTTCCAATTCTGATTCAGACAGATTAAATGAAAGCTATTATTAATGTTTTTTTTTTCTAATTATCAAGTCCATAATTGAGTTATCAAATGACAATTTCTTGACCATCGCAGGATGGTGAAACTCCTCTAAAGTTTTTTTTTTTTAAAAAAAATGGTCATGCAATGCTCTCAAAAAGACTCAAGATCAATTTGTATCACATCAAATAGAATGCAATTGCACGTACTCTTAACATGATCACCGTTGCATTATCATCTCCGGCCAACTAAAACTAGAGTTTCCCAATAAGTTGTTGAATTAAGAAACTCACAACCATGATGAGGGTGCCCGGAACTGTTCTCAAGCTCTATATCCAGCAAAACGTTATCAGCCTTAGCCTCCTTCAAATAGGACAAATGTTAGAGTCGCAGCGGAAGCAATAGGCAAATGCAAACAAACACACACAATAGCAAAATAAAGTAAACAAGAATAGACACAATTATTTACGTGGAAAATCCCAATATGGGTAAAAACCACGGGCAGAGAATGAGAGATTTCACTATGACTATAAAAATAGCGTACAAAAAGTGTTTAGACGGCTAGTAATGATGAATAGGCTGAATTCTTTAATCCCTAATTGATACAAGACTTATTTATAGTGTTTGTGGAGAGAAAATAGGAAGAAAAACGCTTCCTAAATGAATTTAGACAACACTGAACATGCAACTCGGCTTGTTTCATGTCATGTTGCAACCCGTGTCGATTTTCGGAGCATAAACTAGACACGACACGGAGTATGGCCATGTCGCTCCCCGTGCACTATTCTTGGACAAAGGCAGATCTCAACACGACTTGTGTCATGCCGTGTCATAACCCGTGTTACTCATTGGACAAAAAACAGCACTCGACACACCTTGTGACATGGCTTGTGCCAAGTCGTGTCTCAAGCCATGCCTGCCTCTAACATGAGAAAACACATTCTAAACTTGTTTAAAACATCCAAAATATATCCAAAATGCGAAGCCAACATATATTCCACTAAAATTCATGTCACAAAACACAACAATCTCCACCTTGACATGAATTTTCAAATATCAATTCAAAACAAAACACTCACAACGCGAACAACAACATAAACTCCACCTCTTCCAACGTGCCCCCCAATGGGCACTACTCAACGAGAATGTGAAAGACCAACCAAGTCCAAGCAATGCACAAACTTGGACAAAGGAAGTGATTTAGTCAACATGTTAGTGGGATTATCATGTGTACTGACTTTCTCCACAACCACATCACCCCTTGCTACAACATCTCGTATAAAGTGATAGCGAACATCAATGGGCTTAGTCCTCTCATGGAACATCTGATCTTTGGTGAGAAAGATAGCACTCTGACTATCACAAAAATAACACCATAAGCTTCAAATCATCACAAAGCTCTTCAAATAATCCCTTCAACCAAATGGCCTCTTTAACGGCTTCAGTAATGGCCATATACTCAGCCTCTGTGGTAGACAATGCAACTGAAGCTTGTAATGTTGCCTTCCAACTAATAGCACAACCACCAATGTTAAACACATAACCGGTCAACGATCTTCTTTTGTCAAGATCACCGGAAAAATCTGAATCCACATAGCCAATAACCTCATCTCTACATCTCCCAAATGCAAACACACTCTCGAAGAGCCACGCAAGTGGCGAAGGATCCATTGAACTACTTTCTAATGCTCTTTCCCCGAATTAGCCATATATCTACTAACTGAACTCACGACATGCGACAAATCCGGACGTGTGCAAACCATTGCATACATAAGGGAACCAACCACACTAGAGTAAGGGACTCGAGTTATGTACTCGATCTCATCATCTGACTGTGGACACAACAAAGCTGAAAGCTTAAAATGTAAGGCTAATGGAGTACTTACAGGTTTACAATTATGCATATTAAACCTTCGCAAAAACTTCTCAACGTACCCTCTTTAACTAAGATACAACGAGCCAGCCTTTTTATCTCTCGCAATCTCCATACCAAGGATCTTCTTTGCCTCACCCAAATCCTTCATCTCAAATTCGGCACTCAACTGAGATTTGAATATGTCATTAACATAGAGAAGAAGATAAACAAAAGACCCATCATGGTTCTTCCTGAAGTAGACAAAACTATTATAGTTGCAACGTCTAAACCCATGTGTAGTCATAAAGGCATCAAACCTCTTGTACCACTGTCTTGGAGATTGTTTCAACCCATAGAGAGATTTCTTCAACAAACACACATGGTCCTCTTTTTTTGAAGCAATAAAACCCTCTAGCTGCTGTATGTAGATGTCCTCCTCAAGCTCTCCATGTAAGAATGTCGTTTTTACATCCATTTGCTCCAACTCAAGATCATGCCTAGCAATAATCCTAAGTAAAGCGCGAATAGAGCTATGTTTCACAACAGGAGAGAACACATCAGTGTAATCCATACCCGGAATCTGACTATAGTCTTTAGCAACAAGTCTCGCCTTATATCTGGCATCATCAATACCCGGAGTACCTTCTTTCCTCTTGAACACCCACTTACACCGAACAGCCTTCTTGCCTTTAGGTAACTTCACTAACACCCATGTGCTATTTTTGTGTAGAGATTCCATCTCCTCATGCATAGCAATCAACCACTTTTCTGAATCCATACAACTGATTGCCTCCTTATAAGTAGATGGTTCCTCGCCGGTATCAATATCCTCAGCCACATTTAACGCATAAGCTACCATATCTGCTTTAGCAAACCTTTGTGGTGGTTTAATAGGCCTCCTAGGTCTGTCCCTTGCAATAGAGTACTGAGGTGTGGTAGCCTCCTCAACCTCAATCATCTCTGTACCCTCATCTAGTGTAGCTTTTGGTGTGGATTCTTCCCCAAACGGAAACTCCACCTTAATATCTGTTTCCTGCTGCTGCACAGACTCATCATACTTGTCTCTAGGAGACTGATTACTAAGCATAGGAGTTTTATTAAATATTACATTGCGACTCACAATAATCTTACTCAACTCGGGACACCAAAGCTTATAACCCTTAACACTAGACATATAACTAAGAAAAATACATTTTCTAGACATAGGTTCCAATTTACCATTATCAACATGAGCATAGGTGGGACAACTAAAAATTCTCAGGTCAGAATAATTTGGAGGAGTACTAGACTATACCTCTTCCGGAGTTTTCTTGTCTATCGCCGTTGAGGAAGAACGGTTCACAAGAAAATAGGCTGTTACAGCAGCTTCAGCCCAAAACAACTTCGGTAATCCAGAATTAGAAAGCAAACATCGAGCCTTCTCTATCAATGTTCTGTTCATGCGTTCAGCCACACCATTCTGTTGCGGAGTACTCGAAACTGTCAAATGCCTAACAATTTCCTCGGACTTACAAAATGAGTTAAACTCACCCGAATAAAACTCCAACCCATTATCAGTGCGGAGACGCTTCACTTACTTTCTAATCTGTTTCTCAATCATGGTCTTCCACTGCTTGAAAGTGGAAAACACCTCACTCTTATGCCTCAAAAAAAATACTCAAACTTTCCTTGAGAAATCATCAATGATCGTTAGCATGTAGCTTGCACCACCCTTAGTAGGAACTTTGGATGGCCCCCAAAGGTCTGAATGAACATAGTCATGTGTCCCTTTTGTGCTATGAATGTCCTTACTGAAACTCACCCTTTTCTGTTTCCCAAACACGCAGTATTCACAAAACTCCAATTTTCCAATTCGACCATCTATCAATCCCCTTTTGCTCAACTCAGCTAGACCATTCTCACTCATATGGCCTAATTGCAAATGCCAAAGTGTAATCTTATCCAACTCGGATAAGGTGATGGTTGCGTCACCTATAATGGTCGAACCCTTCAAGACGTACAACTTGGCATGCCTCAAACGTCCCTTCATCACAACGAGAGAGCCCTTCGTGATCTTCAACACTCCACCTCCACCTGAATAACTGTAACCTTCACTATTGAAAGTAGAAACTGAAATAAGATTTCAGCCCAAATCAGGAATGTACCGAACACCCTCAAGTGTTCTGATGATACCATCATGCATCTTAACTCTAACTGTTTCAATGCCGACAATCTTACATGGGGCATCATTCCCCATCAAAACAGTCCCCATATCTCTTGGTTCATAGGTTGTAAACCATTTCTGATTGTGAGTCATATGGAATGTGCAGGCGGTGTCCAAAATCCAGTCATATGTTGAATTGACTCTACTGTCAGAGATAACGAGAAAATCACCTTGATTGTCCAAATCCTCTACATCTTCAATAACACTAGCCTCACCAAAATTTTCTGGCCTTTTACTTTTTTGATCACCTCTCTTAGTCCTATTTTTCAACTTAAAACACTCGGCCTTGACATGACCCTTCTTCTTACAGTAATAGCACTTCATGGTCTTGCTCTTTGACTTAGACCTTCCCCTATTCTCATCCCCACATCTCTCAGTCGTCCTTCCCCTAATAACAAGACTCTCTCCATGAGTCTCCGGGTTAACCAATAACTGTTTAGCCTGCTTATTGGAATACAACACCTCAAAAACCTCTTCTAGAGAGATTTTCTCACAACTATACAACAGAGTCTCAACAAAGTTCTTATAGGATGGAGGTAAGGAACATAGCAAAATCAAAGCTAAGTCCTCATCCTCAACCTTGAGCTCCATACTCTCCAAGTCAGAGACAATATCCTTAAACACAGTTAAGTGATCCTCAAGGGACGTACCTTCCACCATACAATGAGAGTATAAACGTTGCTTTAAATACATCTTGCTATGGAGAGATTTCTTCATGCATATCTGCTCCAACTTCGCCCACAACGAAGCTGAGGTCTTCTCCTTCATTACATCCTGCAAAATAGTGTTCGACAAATGCAAATGTATTTTTGTAAAGGCTTTACGATATTTACTCTTCTTTACATCATCTGTCCATGACGTGGGCATATGTTCAAACCCCAAAATACAATCATCTAACTCTATCTGAGTGAGTACAGCTCGCATCTTAACCTGCCATAACATGAATCTTGTGCTACGATCCAATAGAGGAATATCATACTTCAACGATGCCATTGTTCAAATCAGACAATGCCAAGATCAAACCCGGGAAAAATAATCTTAGCTCTGATACCAGTTTGTTAGAGTCACAGCATAAGCAATAGGCGAATGCAAACAAACACACACACAATAGCAAATCAAAGTAAATAAGAATAGACACAATGATTTATGTGAAAAACCCCAATATGGGTAAAAACCACGGGCAGAGGATGAGAGATTTCACTATGATCATAAAAATAGCGTACAAAGAATGTTTAGACGGCTAATAATGATAAATAGACTGAATTCCTTAATCCCTAATTGATACAATGCTTATTAATAGGAAGAAAATCGCTTCCTAAATGAATTTGGACAATACTGCATATGCAACAAGGCTTGTTTCATGTCGTGTTGCAACCCGTGTTGATTTTTGGAGCGTAAACTAGACACGACACGGCTTGGAGCATGGCCGTGTCGCTCTCCGTGCACCATTCTTGGACAAAGGCATATCTCAACACGGCTTTGTGTCATACCGTGTCCCAACTCGTGTTGCTCACTCGACACACCTTGTGACATGACTTATGCCAAGTCATGTTCCAAGCCATGCCTGCCTCCAACATGAGAAAACACATTCCAAACTCGTCCAAAACATCTAAAACATGTCCAAAATGCGAAGCCAATATATCTTCCACCAAAATTCATATCACAAAACACAACAAATGCAAGGTGTATGAAGATTTTGTTTTCTTTATCACCGAATAAAATTGTTATCAATTATCATTATTCAATAATATTAACAAATACAAATTTTTTGTATATAAATATAAACAGCATTAAACAGTTGATGAAATGCTGAAATGAAAATTTTACTCTCTTCACCTTATTTTCAATGTTGCCTAGCCAGATTTAGTAGTCTTATTTATTAAATACATATTTATCGATTTGGAAACTTTTTTTTTTTTTTGTATTTATCATTGTGTCTCAAAAAAAATAAAAAATACATTTTATCAACAACTAGTGAATGTACGAATTAAAAAAAAAAAAAAACAAATGGCTAATGCTTCAACTTGACAAGTGCTTCATAATTTTTCCTTTTTTTTTTTTTATAATAGAATCATTGTAATAATTAATTTTTTTTTCTTTTTTAAAGAAAAAAATTGAATATTTCATTCATTAAAAATAAAAAATACATCTTAATTAAGTGTTGAATGCTGAATATAATAAACACTGAATTTTTTAAATATTGAATTAAATAAATCTGTTTGATAACTATAAGTGTTGATAATAATAAAAGTGATTAATTTTACCTATTTAACCTTGTGATATTGACAAGTGAGTAATAATTTTTAAATAATAAGGATACAATAGTCAATTTATAAACAAATTTTAAAACCTAACAACTTAATGTAGAGTTTGGAGAAAATATTCAATTAGTCTTTTTCTTAAAATGTAATAATTAGAGTATAGTGGCTAGAAAATCACCCTTACCCTTAGCTTCAATAATTAATCTAGCTAGAAATATTGTCATTATTTTTTATTCAGCTAAAATATACAATTAACTACTTTCAATTACATGCATCATTAGGGTTATATACAATAATTAATACTATTTTATTATGTATTGAATTATTATAAATATTATTTTCAGTATTTTTTTGTAGTGTGTGAAATCGAAGAATTGTAGAGCTGAATTATCCCTACAAAGCCATCCTTTATCAGGAAATGACAAATGCTGTGTATATAAATAATTAAGACTTAAGCTTTCTTTATTTCTTTGTCAAACAATCACGTGAACCCGCAGATTAATTAGTAAATGTAGCCTCTAATAATTGGATTTCACTAATCAAATAATATTCAATTCGTACGGATTTCAGGCGGCATTACTAGTCCCCACCGTACATAATCAGCCGTTGACAGTAACATGCGATTGTAAAAAATAATAATTATTATAGTAATAACAATAATTAAATTGCCAATCAAAAGCCTTCAAATAATTTATTTTAATTTAATTATGATAATAACAAAACAAAAAAACCGTTGAAAAGTTGCAGCTTTGTGCTAATTAGGGGCCCGAGGCAAAGCGAGTCTTACTAATCACTATGTATTTTGTCTACTGTAATTGTGACTGATTTATAAACTTTATATTAATCGCGGGCAAATAAAGAGATCGCTGCCTCGATCCCTCCTTAATTTTGATAATTAATTGGGTGCCCATGATTTGTGGTAGGAGCCTAAGCTACAGTAAAATCATTATTAACCTTTTTAGGTACGATGAATTCTATGTTAAGACCTTTAAACCCATTTATACTTGTTATATATATATATATATAATTTATTGTCTACAACGAACTGAATAAGATTAATTAAAGTTGTTAATTTAGATTGCTAAGGCTTGGTACAAAATCTGTAGGAAACTATATGGAAAGGAAAAGTTAAATTTCAATTCATTTCATCCTTTTGACCATATATGGTCATAACTCATAAATAATGAACGTATGCAGCTATGATGTGACTAAATATAATCTCCAGGATTGCTTTTAATTGCCTCTTTGGACCAAAATGCCTAATGGCTACAAAATATAATCAACTAATTTTTCAGAATTTATGCTACGTGTGTACAAGTTTACATTATAACTTATTTTTAGACTAACAATAATGTCTTATTTTAATGGTCAATTTATAAACTCAATTTTTTGTTTATCTCTATTCATAGTATTGCAACCAGTTATCCATTGCAATCAATAATTGAATATATAAAAATCTAACACATAAATTATATATTATAAATTAAATTATTAAAAAAAAGTCTAGAGAACAAAAATAAAACATCTTGGAGATAGAAAAGAATAAAAGGAATTGAGATATAGCATAGAAGTAACAAGGAAAAGGAAACGAGTTGAGTCACTATTATAATGATTGGACAAAAAGGAAGTAGAAAACAAAATCAATATGGAAAAAAACTAATAAACATAGTAGTATGGAATTAGGATAGCTACAATTTCAAAAACACCTAATTAAACTAGCCATTCTCAAATTTAGTGAAAGCAAAACAAAGAACGATTTTACCTTTTTTCCGCGGCTATAAAGCAAAATTTTTTTTTTTTCTTTTTCCTTGCTTTTTTCTTCTTCTTATTTTCGGTTGTGAAAAGTAAAATCGAAGTGATGTTTGGAGTAATTATGTTAAAAAAGATTAGTGCAAGGGGCGTAGAAAAAGAGTAGTAATAGCAATTGAGTGAAGTGAGTGAGTGAGTGAGTGATGTGTGGGAGTCTCAATAATTGTGTCTCTGTCTTTCACTGGATCTCGAGCCTTGTGCGTTTCTTTCATACAGTTGACTCTTCCTCTTTTCACTCTTTTTTTGTTCTTCTTCTTTGGCTGTGCATTTATATGTATGCGTATTGCTCTTCTTGCTCGCCTTCTCAGGTTTCTTTTCATCCTGGAGGAGCCAATGTTGTCCTGAATTGACCCTCAACCTCTCATCATGGATCCTCCAATTTTTCTCAATTTTTGGACCTATCAATCATGCCCATTTAATTAATTACCTTTTTTTATACGTCTTAGGTTGACATTTTTGAAAATTTTAACATTAAAAGATAATTATTATTTTTAAATTTTTAGAAGTGCAAAGTGTCGAGATTGTATATATACTATATATTTGAAAATACTTACTTTTTTTAATAAATAAAGAATGAGTAATTTTTAATATAAAAATATAAATCACGATTTTTATATGAAACTACTATGTGTTAGGTATTTTAATCAATGATCAGTCGGCCATCCAGGAAATTTATGGGTATTAATCATTAATATTGTGAATTTCGTTGCTCTTTCAATCTTAAAGCAAGGCTTTTCTAATTTACATTATTCTAAAGGGAAATGATGTTGAGCATGAATAATAATAGCTAAATATTATTAGAGTAGACATGTGCAAGACATGCAATTGAAGTAAGGGATGTTGACACTATATGTATATCATATATATTCATTAACAAATATAAAATATCTATAAATTAAATCTAGCTCGATTTATACATTTTGAAATTAAATAAATATATAATCAGTTTAAAAAAAAAGGCTTAGTATAGTGGAAAAAGGAAATTACAAGTTTTGCAAATAGTTGATAGATAGATTTGTCTTATAATTCAAAAGATGTGATTGATGTGACATTTTCCCCTTTAAAATTAATTAATTATAAAACAATTAGCATGTTAATTGCTAATGAGAGAACTTATGGTAGGGTTGTTCATCAGTTTTCCAATAAAAAAGCCGAAACTTCTTCTCATGACAAATGGCGAGGGAGATTTTATTTTGCAGGACAAAGGTTCTTCCATCTAAGGTCCAACATGAGCTTTTGAGGCACTAAGGTTCTTTTGTCTAGTTAGGCATGGCCAGTACAAAGTAGCGCCTTTCTTGTATGCTTGTTCAAATTTCACAAAGCTATAGCACCTCATCATCTTTGTCATTTTGAGAACACATGCACGGACATACATACATATGCTAGCTACAATAACCATTCTATATACCTATCTCTCTTTTCTCCATATATTTAATTTAATTTTATAATGGTGAAATTTTTTTTAATATAGATAAATAATAATGACAAAATTTCAAATTTAAAACTTACACCATTCTTAAACAGTACATAAAAGTTACAAGACTCGCTTTATAATTATGAAAACTACTGTATTGGCTAAATTATACTATCCTTGCCCTGACAAATATTAAAAAAAAAAAAAAAACACACACATACATAGAGCCCTCTAGAATCAATCAATCTTTTTTTTTTTTTTTTTTTTTTTTTGACAAGAGAATCAATCAATCGAAAGCTAAGGAAATGTATTTATCAAATCCTACGTAGTATAGTTTCTTATATAAGGTGGTATCCATAATCTTTTAGCCCTGGCCACAAACTAATAGTAGGCAAATACATTAAAAAAAAAAAAAACGTAGACTACGAGTGAACAGGAATTGTAATGGGGTGGATGGTCCTAAATGGTGTAGAGTGGGTCCAAAGTTGAAGTTAGAGTGGGGTTCCACTGGACTTGCATGTGAGCGACATGATGAGGATATAGTTTAGTAGGCTGAATTTATAGAGAATAGGTTTCCCTTTAAGCATATTATTGGTGCATTGGCCGTTAAATGGACATAATGTCTCAAGAAAGGTTACAGGACTCGCTGTCACGTGCCTACTCACACTTTTGACAAACCTAAGATCATTTAACTATACAAAAAGAAGAAGAAGAAGAAGAAGAAGAGAAAGCAAGTGCCTGTGTTTTATGGTATAGAAACTTGGAGACTTGATTTCACTCTCATGCCAGTCCAAAGGTCCATACATTGGTGAATTGCCTACCTAATTAAAACTCCTAAGTTAACTAATCCAAAAACTTGGCACAATACTATAAAATTTCTCTAAATTTTTATATAAGAACATTTTTTTTATGTGTTTTGACATATTAAATTTTTGTGGATTAGCAGTTATGAAATACAAGTAAAAATTAATTTTATAATATATTACTCATAATTACGCAAAAAATCCTAATTAAGTATTTAAATATTATGAATAAACTTATAGACCATATCTATCTCGGGTGAAATAATCATATTTATATCACCTAAGATCTAATGTATACTAATTATATAGATTTATAGACTATAAAGTCTACTCTGTATAAGAATTTCCTTTGACAAGCAAAGTCCCAATTAAAGGAAAACAATTGATGTTATGCAATTTTTTTGGGGAGAAAGATAATGGTTGACCATTATATTTTTGTATAAAATTAAATGAGCAATACGCCCAATATTTAGGACAAAGCAATAATGTACATATGTGACAACATTTTCATGATTAATGAATTGAAAAAAAAAACCTAGAAAATGTATGATAAGAGTGTATAAAGCTTTTAGGGGAAAAGGGAAGGGGCCGGTTTAATGCATACATCAGATTAAACTATAGTCTTTTGCAAAAGTACCACTTCTCTGAAAAATAGGCTTTAGATACGTGGGCGCTTTAATAAGGCTATAAGTATAGGGTTGAATAAGGTGGTCGGTCCAGACAATGTACTTTCTTATTCAAACTTTAGCCCAGGCCCACCCAACAGTTTATCCCTTGAAAGAAATAAATAATTAAATTATAAGATACAATTATTATAGTAGACAAAGAGTTTCCAACAAACCGAAGATTGAGTAGACAATACAAGTGATGAATCTCTTATAATGTGAAAAAAGAAAAAAAATTTCCAACAAGGGAACATTCTCATGGGCAGTTAACACATGTACAGTATATAGAAAGTTTTGCAAATACATTAAAACAGTAATTTGGGCAGTTAAACATTACACTTTTTCTACGGTGCAAACGTTTATATCTATACAAATGGAATTAAAAATCATTAGATTAATTTTAATTTAATTACAACCATTTATTATTTTGATGTATCAATACCTATAAAATATATCAATGACTATAATTACATAAATATTAATATAACGGTTTTAATTCTAGTTGTATAGATACAACTGTTTATAATGTAGAATGACTCTAACCATTAATATCTCTTATATTTGATTTCAGTACTTATATTATTTTTCCCCTCAAAAAAAAAAAATATATATATATATATTTTTAACAAAAAAAATACTTGTATTTATTTTCAAAAAGAATTGAAATTTCTAGATATATTTCCCCAATCTATATCGAAGGAAGAGGTCCAAAGCTTTAGTTGGTTGGGTGGCCGAGTGCACAATAGTTATTGGGCCTTGAGCTCACACTCTTTTCCGAATCACTCAATCGTAACATTTGAAGCCTAAGTTCTTGGATCAAAAGATTTCGTACTTTTTTTGCGGGATCAATTAAAAGATTTAGTAACAACTAATATGATAGCAGCAATTAAAATTTTCGAATCAAATTAGATTAATTAAAATTTAATAAATTTTGAATAATAATATTAAATTATTACAAACATTATATAAATAATTATATTTATGTATTGAAAATTATTTTTATGAGCTATAGCTAGTGTTGCATCTTTTGGTATTATTTGGATAATTAATAGAGATTTATGATTGAAAAGTTGAATAAAATTTATTTGGTAAATTTTAATAATCAGCAGCTGATAGCTAATTAGGAATAGTTATGTTTTTTAATTTTTTTAGAATCGCTAACTATAATTTTTTTATTTGGACAAAATTAACATTTTTTTAAATAAGTGTACATCTACTTCTATTGTTTTAACGTAAATACACTTTTATTATCAAATTGCTATCATCTTTCTTATTATCAAAATTTTATCATCTATCTCACACTGAATTTCAATTTTTCTTTGTTAAAAAAAAAAAAGTGTATTCCCATCACTTTCACAGGTACTGATATTTATTTATTTATTTATTAATACTTTCTGTTGCTCCATTATATAAATTTTATTAATTAGGAAAATTAAGTTTTGCAATTTCCTTGATGCTTTTAATTAGCTCCATTACTTATGGCCTATTTTTGAAAACAATTGTTTTGGAAATCTAGTCGATTATATAATCAGTTGCTCTTTTTGATGTTATCCGGTGGGAGATATACATGTATGAATAAATAAGTATTATCTTGGATTTGCTTCTAAGTTTATATGGCTGCTTACTCCATTAATGCTTACGTTGAAAACTAATCATAACAATAAAAAAAATGATAAATCATAACAGACTATTTTCATAATTTTTGAATACCACTGATTCAGAAAAAAAAATTACAACTGTAGGGATTCGTTCAAATTCGAATCTTAATGATAAACTAATCGAACTAAATTAGAATACCAATGATTTACAGAAAAAAAAAAAATATTAATAAGTGAAATTAAATTTTTTTATTATATTTAGTCTGACTTTTTAATAATAAAATTATCAATTGATCAACCCATAACACACATTTTGAATATTTTATAATTAAACAACAAAAATGTAAGGCATATCCAATAGTCAAGGAATTTTCCTGTTTTCACGGACCTTCGTGGTATCAAGCCTGCCTCACCACGGCTTTTATAAATGTATTTAAATCAACTCATCATCTTCATCGTCAAAGCTTAAACAGCTTGCATGCCAATGGCTAACCAAGGACCTCACTCAGAGGCTGAGATTGTAGTCGAAACATCAATCACCAGCACCACTACTCAAAACCAACACACCCTTACGTCGAGCCTCATCGCGGACAGAATCGAACTATCCTTAAACTCCATCTTAACAAGATTTCATGCAGGTTATTTCAGGATCACTCTATCCTTAGGAGGACAAGCTTTATTATGGAAAACATTAATATCAACAATCAATCATGATCATAAAATTGATTCTCTTTGCCTTTTCTTCCACTGGTTCCCTCCAACATGCGTTCTTGTGCTGTGGTTTTTCGCTTTCTTTGTCCTCATTTCACTTTCAGTTTTCTACATCTTAAGATGCATGTTGCTCTTCAAGATGGTGAAAGCAGAATTCTTGCATCATGTAGGAGTTAATTATCGCTTTGCTCCTTGGATTTCTTGGCTTCTTTTGCTCCAATCCGCACCGTTTATGCCTCCAAAGACAGTGCCCTATCTTGTTCTTTGGTGGGTGTTTGCGGTTCCGGTGTTGATGCTTGATGTGAAAATCTACAGTCAATGGTTCACTAAAGGGAAGAGGTTTCTGTCGACGGTGGCGAATCCAACGAGCCAGATTTCGGTGATAGGAAACTTGTTTGGTGCTCAAGCTGCTGCTAAAATGGGATGGAAAGAGAGTGCTGTGTGCTTGTTTTCGCTTGGGATGGTTCATTACTTGGTGCTTTTTGTAACTTTATATCAACGTTTATCAAATAGCCATATTCTTCCAGCAATGTTGAGGCCAGTTTTCTTCTTGTTTTGTGCAGCACCAAGCGTAGCTTGCTTGGCTTGGGAGGCGATAGCTGGAGATTTTGATACTGCTTCCAAGATGCTCTTTTTTCTCTCGCTTTTCCTCTTCGTGTCTCTAGTAAGGAATTAATTGTCTCACTCTTCCCTCAACATTGATTTCTTTTTAAACATGCATAAATTATTGCTAATTGAAAAAAAATATTTTCTAATAATGCTTTGGACGATGCAAAAAAAAAAAGGCGTGCAGGCCGACGCTCTTCAAAATATCGATGAGAAGATTCAACTTTGCGTGGTGGGCTTATTCGTTTCCTGTTACAGTCCTTGCTCTTGCCTCAACAGAATATGCAAACAAAGTTAAAGGTGATATCGCGCATGGCCTAATGCTTCTCCTTTCGGCCTTCTCGGTTTTGGTCTGCCTGGCTTTGGCACTACTCACCCTGCTCAACGCTAAATTGCTTTTACGTGATAATAATCCAAGTACAGCCACAGGTGTCTTGTACCAAGAAACCATCGCTGTGAACAGTGGGGAAAAGAGAAAATATCTTTTCTCCTAAAATTATATATTTGTCTTTATTTAATTAATAATAATAAAAATATTTTAATTATTTAATTAAATAAATTGATAAAATCTAAAACCTAAAAAGGAACCGAGTGAACCGTTTTATCATAATTTACAAACTCATATAATATAATATATTTATTTATTTTTTATAAATAAAAAATTATATAATAATTAAAATATATATACTTTAATTAATTAATTAATTAAATTGACAAAATCTAAAATCTAAAAAATAACTAAGTGAACCTGTCGTATCATAATTTACAAACTCATATATTATATTATATATTTATTTTTTATAATATAAAAATTATTTAATAATAAAATATATATATATTTTAATTATTTAATTAATTAAATTGACAAAATCTAAAACCTAAAATAAAACTGGATGAACCCGTCGTGTCATAATTTATAAACTCATATATTATATTATATTATTTATTTATTTATATATTTTTTATATAAATATTGTAATAGGGTAAAAGTGTATTTTTACCCCGCGAGACACGACCACGACGCCTAGCATTTTCCATAATCCAATTGCAGAACTTAACCTTCTTCCAACTGTATTACCATGGACTTCCAATGAAAAAATGTCAACATCTTTTATGAATGGAACATTTTTTTCGTGTTGACTGAATGTAATTGGAAATAAAGCTATTCCATGTTGTCATCTAATATGGTTAAACAAACTAATTATATTGTAACATGTTGCAGAAATTAAAAACAGTTTGAAAAAAAAAAAATTACACATACTCTTACTTTAGTTTGAAAGAAAAATCTATATATATATTGTCTTTTAATCTTTTATATTTCAAAATTTTGTGGCGTTGATTTAATTGTTTAATACTAACAAATTTATTCCTATGAGTAGCTCAAGTGACAAAAGGTGTAAATATCAAATACCAGGAATCGATCATCCGTCTTTCTTAATTTTTTCATTGTGGTGTTGAGAATTAATCACTCAAATTAGATGTTAAATAAAAAATGCTAACAAATCCAGCCCCAGGTAAAAGAGATAGCATGTCATTTTCTATCAAATTATATGCCGTATATGCATGCTGAAAGTACAAACAGTAGATGATTGGGCTATGAATTAGGAAATATACGGAATAAGGGCCAAGATACTGTTGGCCAAGAAATTAATGTGACCGTGAAGTACAACAATTATTAGAAAATAATCGAGTTATGGCGGTAGCTATGAATGCTACAGACGGTCTAACGAGAGGAATGAAAGTGATTAACACAGGAACTCGTCTTAGTGTTCCAGTCAGTGGGGTGACTCTAGAACGAATTTTCAACATGTTTGGAGAACCTATTGATAATTTAGGTTCTGTAGATACTCACGCAACATTCCCTATTCATAGATCTGCACTTGCCTTTATACAATTAGATATATAATTATAACATGCGACACAACGGTGAATAACACCATCATATGTGCGAGTTATTTTCAAAATGTCTCCAAATATAAATAATTCTCTATAAATAAAGAACAATAAAGTAATTTAAAAAAAAAATTATCGCGTTGTTAGATGTATCATTACCTCAAAATTAATATGCCGCATCTGCATGCTGAAAGTACAAATAGTAGATGATTGGGCTACGCAATTGCACAAATAAAACGTTATTATATCACGACAATTTACTTTCAAATTAAACAAATATATACATGATCTGTAATTGAGATTTTATTTGAAAAAGTCATATGTAAAAAAAAAAAAAAAAAAAAAACGACAATAGTGGTCTCACCTAACGGAAAATGACATGAGATTTTGGAAAATAAAATTTACAACACAATTAAAAAATCCCACAACAGAACAATAGGATCAAGGAATATTCATAATTAGATGAAGTTGATAAGCAAGGCATGGACTATCGTTGAGTTATATAATTCTGACTGCAACAAGTTTATCAACAAATAGATAAATAAATAAATATCAATAGAAGCCTGTCAAAAATTGGTGGAATTAGGTACTCATCGAATTGATAATTATCTATAAAAGTCTTATTTTGCAATTGCGAATACATATGCATCATTATTTTTTTTGACCCATCCAGAACAAATCCATATGATCTCCCATAGTCAGTTAGTGTTACCGCATAAAAAAGATAGGCTACGGTGTGATGTGATGTCTTTGGCGTTAGAAAATGCTAAATGTGATGTCTTTACTCTTCAAGTTGCTTTCAACGTAGACCAAAAGATCACAAATGTTCTCCGATCATATTGTCCAATTATTTTATTTATCTATTGAAAATCAAAATATGTTTAGTTTTTGGATTCAAAACGAAGGGTATATGGAAGTCTTTGATTGTAGTGAGAATTTGGTTGATTTGATTAGTTGTTGTCATAAGTTGAACTGAGTGTAATTTAATTTGATATAATTTAATGTATAAAATTTGTATTCCAACATTGTATCTCTTGTAAAAAATTTAAGGGTAAAATGAGAGAAAAAACAGAAATTTTCTCTCTCTCTTCCTTCTTCCCTTTTTCTTTCTGGAAGATTTCTCTTTTGGTATTTATTGGATAAAATGTTAAAAATGGCCAAATTTTAGCTAAAAATTGACATTCCTCCACTATTTTTAGTTATTTTTTTTTAAATAATTAACTGTTTGTTTAGATTTAGGGTTTAATTTTTATTTTATTCATCATTGTGATGATTTTATTCTATTCTAGTGAGAGATTTAGAATTTAGGTTTTTCAGTGACATTTATGAAAAAAAAAAATTTATTTTTTTTTAGCAAAATCTTGATTTGGTCTACCCAAAATTTAAAGTTTTTTATTTGATATGTAAAATGGGTTTTGCTACATTTATTATCTCGCTGAGGACGTTGGATCACTTTTCTGGTTTACTATTCGAAAGTCAAGTTTCTTCAACGCAGATTTTAGTCAGTTTACACATTCTCTATAAGCGGCACCAATGTATCGGTGTTATCATAACTGTTGTTATTTTTTTCTTGTATTTATTAATGTATTTTCGTAGGGAAATATTTTTTTTATATTTATGTTACAAAATCTTACTCTATTTTTATATTTTCAATTATTGATTAATAATATTTATTACGCCTTTAGTTAAAAAAAAATTGAAGGGTACATGACTCTCTCATGGTTAGAACTCTTGATAATTCTATTGTCAACGAACCAAAATGCATGCATATTATAAAAAGGAATAAAGGTTAATTTGGCCCTAAACTTTGCGTCCAAAATTAAATTAGTAATTTTTTTTAATCTTTTTAAGTCATTTTAGCACAAAAATTTATAATAAAGATCAAATTGGCCCTTCAATACTACAAGTAGGTCCCTATTTTTTTGACAGATTGAAGAAAAACTTGATCCTTATACATTTACATAAACCTCCCTAATGTTTTAAATATTTAAAAAATTAGTCCATATTTTAGCAAAAAAATTAAAACTTTAATATTTAAAATATAATTTATTTATAGTTTTTAAAAATTAAAAATTTAATAATATATTATATTAATATATAAATTTAATTATTCACCAATAATATTAGTAGTTTTAAAAAAGTAAACTTTTGTTTATTTATAAGTTAA
>CATIWO010082167.1:0-10961 GCA_949673435.1 Macaranga tanarius | reverse complement strand
AAAAAAAAAAACAGAAAACATAAAAATCAATATTAAAAATCTTTATCACATATGAATCATTAGTAAATGAAAAATATATATTTTTAAAAAATTTTAAAACATTTAATTTGTACCAATGAAAGAGTACTTTAATTAATTTTTCAAAAAAGTAATATATAAAGTATATAGTTCGAATTATACCTAATAGTTGAGGCTGAGGCCCTAGGACCAAATGGTCCTAGGTTCAAATCCTAGGAGGAGGAAAAGCTCCTCATAGGGTTATATATATATATATATGTTTGATATAGTTTGTGATAGTTATATTTGTAATAGCTTTAATAGTTATAAATGTTGTAATAGCTTGTTACAATTTGTAGTAATCTCACTACTAATATTGTTGTCAGCTACTATGTAGTGTGTTAGTTTCAAATATGTAATCCGTCAAAAAAAAAAAAATTATACCATAAATTGTACCTAATTTAAAAAGGATTAACTATTCCTTTTTTGTATGTATCATTAACATTTGATCATTTGACTTTCACATTAATAAAAAAAATATTAAATAGTAAACATAATTAAACACTTAGTTTAATAATTAAGACATATGATGGTATTTAATTTCGGATCTTACTGCCTCTTTTTTGAAATACTAAGATTGAATATCTTTTTTATTTTTTTACCTGATATAGCTGACATTTTCATATATATATATAGTGTAAATCGTATCTTTCGGTAGTTAACAATTGACTATATAAGAATGTCCACATCAAAATTGGTGAGAAATAGTCAGGTATTAATCACGAAATTGAAACTATTGATGGAAATTACAAATGCAAAGCCCCCTAACAAATTAATTTATAGCATTGCCAATTGAGTAAGCTACTTGCTTAATAATATTTGACCATCTCCATGCATTTAATTATATTTTTTTAATTTAACTTTGCATGTTTTGTCAAAATGAAAGGTTCAATTGTAACAATCAAAGATGGTACTCTAGTACTTTTTTTTTTTTCTGTCTCATACAATTAATTTGATAAGCTTGTTAAATCCCAAATGAGCTTAGTCAAGAAATGTACTGATTTAGACAACTAATTAAGACTTATAAGTATTTAAAACTTTTGTATTTTATTTTATGGTTTATAATATAATGATTCAAGATCCTTCTGGTGTAAAATGTACACAATTTATCACCTAAAAAAAAAAAAAGTAAACAATTTAATATGTAAATTTTAGTGAAATGTAAATCATAGACTGTTTCAATAAAACGTAAAATCAAATAAAGTCTGACTATTTTGATTATGATTAATATTTGAACTCGTAATCTGATTAATAATTTATTTTAGTCACGAGTGATTCATAAGGTTCAATAAATGCATGCTTGTTCATAAAATATATGCTTAATTTAATAATCATGCAATGGATCAAATATATCGTTAATATGTCTAATATAACATTCGAGTAGTCGAATCTATTAATTTAACTTAAACAAATACAAAATTAATAGCATGTTCTCTCATATTTTGGTAAATATAATATTGAAATTTATTATATTTAAAATAATACTATTAATATATAAAATTAATAGTTGAAATTTATTTTTAAAAAAAATCTAAACACGTTAAATAGTGTTTTCTGTAACATGAGAGAATATTAATCTATTTTGTATTAATTGAAAATAGAAAAAATTCAATTGTATTTTTGTGAAGAATTTAATTATTGAAACTAATCAGATATCACTTAACACTTATTCATTTTTCTATACTTCTAATTAACATATATGGAATGGAAAAATGTTGAATTTAAATAATTAGTATTATTAAAAATTCAATAATAATAATATAATTGAAGTTAGTTTAATTATTTATGTTAGGAAGGAAACAAAATAAAAACAAATTCCAACTCAGAGATCAAAAGCAGAGTGAGTGGCCAACGATTCGTCTTTTGTCTAATGTGAGGGTGGGAAACATTTTAAAAACAACGATTCCTTTATATTTATTTAATTATTTTTCAAAAAAGATGGATAAAAAACAAGTCAAAGCGCATGTTAAGGCGGTAAACACAGCAAGCGCAAGTTAGCAACAACCCGCGCGCGTCTTCTTAATAAGAGCTGTGGTGGTGGCACTGGCAGGGACCGCACACACAGAGAGTCTTTTGAGTGCAAGCCGCTATAAAAACAGCAGAATCGGGTCCTCAAGATTCTTGTGTTCTCTCTCAGTTATTATTATTTTCTCTTAATCCCTTAACTTAACGTAATTAACTTTTAATTTTTTTATTTATCACTTTCAAAAAAAGAAAAAGGCTAAAAAAGCCATAGGCAGCTGCCAGCTAAGCTTTCTTAATCCAGCTAACAAAAGAAAACCACCACCACCGCCACCATAACCGGTGGAAAAAGGAAGGAGGAGCCTGTGGCTGTGCTGTGCTTGTACGGTGTCGTTTTGTGGCTGTGATTGTCCATTTTCGAGATGATGAAAATGACGGATCATTACTTGGTAGGATGGATCTTGGCTTCGATAGCAGGGATATTTGCTCTGTATTACATGGTTTATGTGGTGGTTAAGCGAGAAGAGGAAGCGAATATTAGAAAAGCCAGAAGCGAATCCGTCGAGACTATGTCAGCCGTCGCTAACAATGGCCAATGCAGCAGCGGATCCGCTGACGTCATCATCGTTGGTGCTGGTGTTGCTGGCTCCGCTCTCGCTCACACTCTCGGCAAGGTAATAATAATTTTATTTTATTGGAATATGACGTCGTCATCATGGTTTACGTTGTTTGTGGTTTTAGCAGTTGTTTCTTCTTTTATTTTATTGTGTGTGTTCAATTGAGTAGCTTATTAGATGGATTCGATTTTAAAAATTTGAAAGCAGAAGCTGTTCTTGTTAATATTATGGAGAGATGCAGTAATTTTTGTTTGAATTTATTATAATTTTTTAGTATTATTAGTTTTTAGCTTGTGGATTTCATGTAATATTTGTGGATGCCATTGATATTTTCAACAGTGACATAATAGAAAGATGACTGTTATGGATGTGTGCATATATGCTTTGCAGGCCTATAAAATTAATGAATCTGAGACTAGGATAAATGCATATATGCTTTGCAGGCCTATAAAATTAATAAATCTGAGACTAGGATAAATGGTATTTTTTTTATACATTTTTTTTTTTTTTTTTTTTTTTTTTGCGTAGTTATTGAATATAAAGTCGAAATTGTGATTGAATTTGTGTGCTTATGATGGATGCATACGATATGCTAATTGCCAACACTGCTGCTGTTTGATTTGGCTTTTTGCTTTTTTGATCGTGGGAAACGGGTTATAAAAGTTGTCTCATTTTTACCCAGTTCATTTATATGGCCATCAACAACAAAAACATTTTGGATTCGAACTTTGGTGTCCTATCTGATGGAATTTTTAGCTTCTACATGATATAAACCGCTTTAGAATCAACGTTTGGGCAGGACAAGCTGTCATATGAAAATTATTTGTGTTGTTAAGTGTGTTTTTTTAATTGCTTTATAGACTTTATTCTGGTAGTATGCCCTACCCTTTTAAAGATAGTTATTATTTTATGGTAACAACCAAGACATGGACTTTATAACTCAATGCATGCTATTAATGCTAACGGTGCGCAGTCCATTGATACTCCCTTTCTATTTTCCAATAAAAAAAATTGTACTTGCTTTTGGGTGGATTTAACTTATTCTTATTCTCTTGATGGATGACCATTTGTACTAATACAGCACTATGTTTTATACTTGTTAAATAGAGCAGAGGGCCTACTTTATTTTGAGTTTCATTTTCATGCTTTTGTTCTTTTCCTATTAGTTTTTGCCAGTATGAGTTTTGTCTATTTCTTCAGATATCAGTTATATTACTTGGGGTTTTTAGGAGCTAGTTATTTGGATTAGAAATTGACATGTGTAATTTTGGAAAGCAGGATGGTCGTAGAGTCCATGTTATTGAAAGAGACTTGAGCGAACCTGACAGAATTGTTGGTGAATTGCTCCAACCTGGGGGCTACCTAAAGTTAATTGAGTTAGGACTTGAAGGTGGGTGCAGATCAAGTTTTGCAATTGTCTACAGGAATTTGTAATGCTACTAGTTCGTGTTGATCTTGGCATTGCTTATATCCTCTTCCTATGGTCAATGATGGTATATTCCAGATGCTAATGGAATTATAAAATGCTTTTTTGCTGCAGATTGTGTGGAGGAAATCGATGCACAGCGAGTGTTTGGTTATGCTCTCTTCATGGATGGGAAACATACCCGACTCTCTTATCCCTTGGAAAAGTTTCATGCTGATGTAGCAGGGCGGAGTTTCCACAATGGACGTTTTATACAGAGGATGCGGGAGAAAGCTTCATCTCTTCCCAAGTATGTAGTTTTCATCCAGAATAGACGAATGAACGTGTCAATGCCTTTTGATAACTTGTGTTCTGAAATGATTGATAGAATTCATTTTCAGGTGTCTGTATGATAATGTTTTCACTATAAGAGAATCATGAATTTGTTGTCTTATTTAGGTCTCTGCAGTGAAGATCCACATATTATCTAATTGCACACTGTAATTTGTATGAATCATCTGAAGAGATTTGATCCTCAGCAGTAATCATACCCTGTTTTTCTATTTTCCTAGTGTGCGATTGGAGCAAGGAACTGTCACTTCTCTAATTGAAGAAAAAGGGATAATCAAAGGAGTGCTATACAAAACAAAAACTGGTGAAGAGCTCACAGCTTTTGCACCACTGACAATTGTTTGCGATGGTTGTTTCTCAAACTTGCGTCGTTCCCTTTGCAACCCTAAGGTGATGGCCTGTATCTCATTTCTCTTGTACATAATGGATTGCTCTAGAATATTTAAACTTATTGCCTACCTCTATTACACTATCACCTAAAACTTTCACTACTTTCTTTAACCCCATTTGATAAATTATTTTTCCAAAATTTAAGTGGAATATATGATTGTTTTCTGCAGGTAGATGTGCCCTCTTGTTTCGTTGGTTTGGTTTTGGAGAATTGCAAACTTCCATATCAATATCATGGGCATGTTGTATTAGCAGATCCTTCCCCAGTTTTATTCTATCAGATCAGTAGCACGGAAGTTCGTTGCCTGGTTGATGTACCTGGTCAAAAGGTTCCTTCAATTTCAAATGGTGAAATGGCAAATTATTTGAAAAATGTGGTGGCACCCCAGGTATGTAATTTACTATCTCTGGTTTTAATAACAAATTGTTCAACTCTTTGTTTCCTTTCACATTACTTTATTAACTTTTTATATTGAACTTATGTTATATTTGATGACATTTTGGACTGACCCATGAAATTCATAATGCAGATTCCCCCGGAAATATACAATTCCTTTGTAGCTGCAATTGATAAGGGAAACATTAGGACAATGCCAAACAGAAGCATGCCGGCTTCTCCCTATCCTACTCCTGGTGCATTGTTGATGGGTGATGCATTCAACATGCGTCATCCTCTGACTGGGGGAGGAATGACTGTGGCACTATCTGACATTGTTGTGCTACGGGATCTTCTGAAGCCCTTGTGTGACCTGCATGATGCACCCACTCTCTGCAGATATCTTGAATCCTTCTACACCTTGCGAAAGGTAAATAACAAACAGAGTATTGCCTGCTCATTTTCCTTGCTCTGCCCGTAGCTGGTTTCATGCATATATGAAATGTTTTTGCATGGAAAGAAGGTGCTGAGCTCATTGATCATTTAAATAATTCATACCCAAAAACTTGGAATTGTCCTTTATGACAAAATAAGCTGCCAGATTACTGTAGCCAACTCAACTCCCATATTTTCATTGCAGCCTGTGGCATCTACAATCAATACGCTGGCAGGTGCCCTCTACAAGGTGTTTTGTGCTTCATCTGATGAAGCGAGGACTGAAATGCGGCAGGCTTGCTTTGATTATTTGAGCCTTGGAGGTGTATTCTCAATTGGACCAATCTCTTTGCTGTCAGGTTTAAATCCTCGTCCATTGAGCTTGGTTGTCCATTTCTTTGCTGTTGCAATTTATGGTGTTGGCCGTTTGTTACTGCCATTCCCTTCACCTAAGCGTGTCTGGATTGGAGCTCGGGTGATTTCGGTGAGAATCTATCTCCTGATACCTTTGCATCACATTATATCAAATCCAAGTTTATTAAAAGGAAGAAAAAACTCATCCTAATGATCTGCAATGCTATTTTTCTGAATGCTAACATATCAAGAAACTTTTCTACAGGGTGCTTCGGGAATAATTTTTCCCATTATCAAGGCTGAAGGAGTTAGGCAAATGTTCTTCCCTGCAACTGTCCCAGCTTATTATAGAGCTCCTCCTGCTGAATGCAATTAATTTTACAAGAAAAGGCAAAAAATTCGCCTCTCGAAAACAAGGTGAATATGAAGCAATTGTAATCTGCCAAGAGAAGCTGTCTTCTTGTTTTTCTTTTTTGTTCTGTTTGGTCTATTCTCATATCCAACGTGTCAATGTTAAGGTTTTAAATCCTTGTTCAAAGTTAGGGGAGCTGTTGATCGCCTCACCAAAAGATCTGTGAATTGTCATATTCCTTAGTTTCTAGGACTATGTTCTCCCTAGGATGTCCATAACCGTGACTCTGATCTCAAAATATATAAAATTTTTTATTTTTACTTCTGGGATCTGTTCTATTTGTTTGCTACTTGCTGCATTTCTTCAATATATTTGGTGCAGGGCAAGGTCAAGCCCAACGTGTCAAAGATTGTCTGCCTTAGGGTTGGTGGTCGAATTGTATATCCCTAGGAAACTTTGCTTATTGTATTTTTATTAACCAAAACCAAGAGCATCACGACAAAAATTATGCCCTGAACACATGATCAGTCACATGCTCCCAACTCCCAAGAACGACTCCCAAACCAAACCAATGTCTGGTGTCATCAGATCCATAATCGACACATATTAATTTTAATACATTTTGTTTATATTATAAAGTTTATTATATGTAGATATGAATTTATAAAGTAGCTTAGTAAAAGGTGTGAATATTTTATTGATGAGATGATGGATTGATTCATTAAAAATTTAACGACTGAAAAGTAAAAATTTCCCACAGGATTGTTAAAAAAAAAAAAAAAAAATCCCACAGGATCATTCTTGTTTAACTTCGAAGGAGCGATTTATATAACTAATGATTACTACAGCTGGATCGTACACCACTTGCATTTTGGAGAACAGAGTGCACTTAATTCGTATTATATGGATGATGCCAATTCCACCTAATCGGCAACAATCTGCCTTCGGTTTAACAACTAGAAAAAAAAAAAAAAAAAAAACACACTGTCAATTATTACGCCTACATGGTAATCAGACAAGATCTCCCACGATAAACACCAAACTGCCAAGTAAAGCATTGAGGTTAGTATCTTGGCTATGATTTTATCATAGCCTTGAAGAGTATAGAGTCTAATTTCAATTCATTAAAAAAATTAATTTTCAAATTTAATAAATCTAATTAAAATTTTCTTTCCACTTCAATGAAGCACCCACCCACCCACTTATATTCTTAAAAATAAAGATCACTGTGAATGTAATGATGAGGAATTTGATATTTTTACATGATTTCTGGAATCAGGTCAAAGTTACAAGGGCCTTGATACGTAAATACATTAGCTGCCCCTTATTGCATATCTAGACTCAAAATTTTGCAAAAGAATAATCATATCTCTCCCCTCAAAATTAAAGAACCTATTAGTACAACATCACATTATATCAAGATTTAAGTTGCAATGTCTTCTATTTTCAGCAACTGTTGCCAGGAACAGCACGGCATTTTTCTAGGTCTCTGCACAATATCTTCATCATTTCATGTTCTTTCTTTCTTGCTTAATGGCCTCGTATGATATCATTACCTCTTTGAACTTTGCCTCAGCAGCCTCTGCAACAATGCATGAACAAATGACATCAACATACATTACCTTATTAATAAAACTACCGAACCAAAATGAGGTGTAACCTTTATTATCTTGGTTCTGATCTGGGTGAAACTCCTTTGCCTTGGTCCTGAATGCGTTCTGCGGGATGAAAGGAAATCCTTTTAAAATATGCAACGAACTATGGAAACAGAACACTGATAATTCAAAGGCTCTTCAATTGAAATTCTAACATAGAATTTCAAGAGATCCACACAATGTTAAGTTGCATAATCACGTCTGATCCTACAAAACAGCCATTCAGGCTTTTTGCTTCTTCAATTTGAAGAATCCATTTATTCATCAATCATGTGCCTGGATCACCAGCATTTTGGGAAGAGATGTAGGTTGATAAAATCCAGCTTTAAAGTTCATTTTCGCTTGGGAAAATTTATGGATCAAGACAAGCATGGTCTCAAGTGAATAAAACAGTAGATATATACTACATAGAAAGTCGGGCCATTAGTTATAAGGTCAACCATAGACAGCAAAATAGCTGTTTGGGAGGAATGTCATGCAACAAATATCAGCTGTGACTCTTGACATTACTGTTGAAGAGAACATGTCAAGCACATGTAATACCTTGATTTCAGCTTCTGTATATGGTGTTGTTCTAGACCTGTTATATAAAAAGAGAATTGAAGATGTCAAACCCAACTGCTGTCATAATGCGTGAATAATTACTTGAATGCATGCTAACGATGCAAAAGTGTTTAAATGTGCCCGAAACATCCTATTTACCGCAAAGGCAGCAATTATCTGAGATACATATGGCCAAAAGACAAAATGCTACTACAGATTATGCATTAGTTTATAAGGTCAATCATAGAGCAAATATCTGAGTGCACTCAGGTAATGATGAGTCTTAGCATAACCTGTTAAGGCCCAAAACTGAGTAGTGATGTGATAATGGGTAGTTTGCACTCTCTCTTGGAGGCCTGAAGTTAGTCCTCTGATCTCTGAAGGATGTATCAGTCTTCCAGTACCAATCATCACGCTGAAAATGTTGATGATATTGACCTTGAGTATTTTCCCTCCAACTCTCATAGCCTCTCCTGTACTTGTTCCTCTCTCGGTTAAACACACTCTGCATGCGTCTTATACGTTCCTGTGAATAATAATATGGCATCATTTTTTCAATCATTCACAGTCGAGAAATATAGAACTGACAAAGTGCAGACAATCCAAATGCAAATTAAGATGATACCAGAAGCACAAAGTCAACACTGGCGTGATGACCACATTATGGAACAGCAAAAAGCAAGACGAGAAAAACAGGCGCCAAATAATTAAGACTAAGAATTATCAAAATCAGGAACAGTAACGATGCACCACCAAAATCAACATATATCATTAAAACCACTTTATCCAAAAGTATCAACATCAGCTCGCAAGATATGTGATTTGCAAGTTTTGCATAATTATGCATCTAAATTTAACTGTGCCATTCATGAGTCCAAGCGAAAAAGAGGCAAAAATAGGATGCAGGAAGGAAGGGGAATCCGTATTTCTTAAAGGAATGTGACCTCAAGATACATCTTCAAACAAGAGTGGCTTGCCGATCAATCAATCTAGCCAGATTGATGATGGGAGCCTCACTATCAAACAAAGGTTGCCCAAAACATATTCAGGGAGTAAGAAAATTTTGGGACCAATAATTTGGCGGACAGTTTCATATCTTTCCTTCATCCAATTATTATTCTTAGAAATTGTTGCATGCGATGGTTTTTTTCCCCAAATTTATCATGCAAATAGAAAGTAATTTAAAACTGTACCAGTCTGCACTTGTTAGCAGGCACATGAAAGAAACAAAATAACAACTAATTAATTTTGTAAGTTCTACATAATCTCACACTATGTCCAATAGATAGATAGAGGTACAAGTCTAGATAGAATACTCACTACTCTTTCCATTTCTTCCTCATATTCCTCTTGCATTCGGCGATTATACCTTTTCCATGCTTCCTCCTGAAAAGTCGACCGAAAAGAACTGCCTGTTTTTCCCTTCCATGATGATTGTGACCTTGTTAACTATAAAGTGAATTTGTAAATACAATTGACTTGTAAAATGGCATAAAGAAATAGTCTTTCACATAAAAAGAATAAGTTAACAGTTCATCAATTAAATGCAGCTTTTCAGCAGATTAAATACTCGAACTAAAATTCTTGCAAAACTTTCTTTAAGGGACATCAAACAACATAGAGCTTCCTATAAGTTATCAAACTAAAGACAACATAAAATCTCAAAACAAAGTCACAATGGACATAAAATGCAAGTCTAATGATTCATATAATCCTTAAACCAGATGGTGTCGGAAAGCATTCAATAATTAGCATCAATTTTCACTTAGAATATCACAATAGATATGTGTGAGACTACTTTTGGATAGCACTTGCTAGATGTGCATGTTTTTTTTTTTTTGTTTGATTTACTTCAATCATGCAACAACAAAAACTTATGCATATACAGTAATCATGATCCCAAACAGCTGTGATGCATGGAAACTTCTACCAATAGACGTTTCCACATTTCGGAAACGTTTCCGTATCGAAAACTCCAGGAAACTCCAAGGGCCGTTTTTGTAAATTTGAAAAAATTAGAAAATACATTTCCAACTTGGAAAATATATTTCTTTAGTATTTTTCTGAATAAGAAATGAGACAAATTGAAAAATAATTATATTTTTATTAACTAAACAAATAATTTCTATAATTATACTATTAATTGATAGTAATAAATAAAATTTTCTAATATTTATATATAAAGTTATATTTATATTTTTTAATATTTATTTATAAACCCCTGCATTTTTAATATTTATATGTTTCCCCCACGTTTCCGTTTCCCATATTTTTAGAAAGTGTCATTTTGCCGTATCCGTTTCCACGTTTCCCGGTTTCCCCATTTCCGTTTCCGTGCTACATAGCCAAACAGTGTTGGTGGTAGCTAACTTTGGCCTAATATAACCATTATGTTGAGAAGATATAATTTAGCATGTAGCTGGTACCAAGGGAGTACAAGCTGCTGTTCCACAAACAATATAAA
>CATIWO010082161.1:0-16202 GCA_949673435.1 Macaranga tanarius | reverse complement strand
TTGCTCCTCTAATCCCTTTTTATTTTTGTGCTTATTTTTTAGGCCTAATTCTTTATTCAAGAACTGTAGGCATATTTGCACTTTTAATAGCTAAATTATAATACAATAGAAGAAAAGTTTTTCTAATAACAAAAATCTATACAAATCTCCTTAATTACACAAGTTATACCTACAAATGCCTTTAAATAATCTAAAAGAAAGGTATATATTTAAGTTGATTAAAGATTAAAAAGTCTAATTCTCAAATGATTAACAGAGATTTAAACCCCATATTACAAATATTAACCGAATACTAAATCAATTAAACTAACCAAATTACAATTTAAATATACAAATTTTATAACTATAACAAGTAACAAAAATAAAAGTGTGGAGAATTGAATAATGACAATGCTAATTATGGGCTAATTATCTCAGTTCATACTCAATATTGATAGAACTTAAACTGAAAAAAATTGAAAAGTGACACAGACTATAGCTAATAAAAGATTTTAAAAGATAACGAAATACTCCCCCTCACTTAGTGCGAACATTGTCCCCAATAGTTTGCAAGCGTGATCATATGATAGATACTACAAATAAATTCATAGAATAAAAATAGAGATATAGCGACATAAAATAAATGACAATGCAGTGCTGGAATTTTAGTGAAGTGTTGGACTTTAGTGGTCAAGTGCATGCAGATGATACAGACGTGCAATGGGACCAGCACACCCATGTCAATGCAATTTGTTTTGCATGACACGGGCATGTGATTTACTTGGCATGCCCATGTCATTACTATATGGGCATGTTATGCACCTTGCATGCCCATGCAAGAGTTGGCTTTTGTTTTTTTATGACATGGGCGTGCTATACACCTTGCACACCCATGTTTTATGTGGCATAGGTGTGTTGCACAAGCAACACGCCTATGTAATTGGCATATTAGTTTTCACCTCCTTACACCCGCTTGCACGAGTGTGCTTTATTATAGCATGCCTGTGCTACGTGCTAAATATTTGACAATGTTGCATGCATAGAAACATTTCGTAGCACTAAAAGTAGATGACACAAGGTCCCATTTCCCACTAAATTTTAGAACCAGACTAATACACACAATCACACATAAGAAAATGCCAAATTGTCAACACAAATAAAAATAAAAGTAATTAAAACTGCCCTGTGTCAATTCTCTTTTTAGCCGCAGGACTCGAATTAAGTCTTGAACTTTATAAAGCTCCTCCTTCGTATGAATTCAGCCTCTGATTTTTTGCATATAGAACAAAGATTCGTAAGGTATAGGGGTGCATCAGAAAAACTAAAAATAAAAAGAAAATAACACACAAATAAATAAAACTTGGGTTATCTCCCAAGAAGTGCTTTGTTTATTTTTAGTATTAAGTTAGAACGTAGCTGGTGCATTTCTAAGGTGGAGGGAGAGTCCATGACCGCCCTGAACTTATTGCTCTAGTTTTTATGAGCTCATGTGGTAATCTAAATTTGGGTTTGAGGTACTTGGTTGCAGAGTGTATTTTGAATACATCATGTACTTGACTTAGGCCACCAAATCTCAGTGTGAGTGTGCCCTCATAAATGTCAAGGATGGCTTTCGATGTATAGAGAAATGGGATTCCTAAAATCATCCTCGAATTGGCACCCCTACATGGTTCCACCACCATACAATTTGTGACAAATGTGAAATCCCCTACGGTGACCTGTATATCTTCTATCACCCTTTTGGGATACACACGGGACTCATCAGCCAATTTGAGACTGAGATTGATTGGTTTCAAAGGTCCCAATTAAAGATCACTGCAATTAAGAGAAGACATCAGATTAATGGAAGATCCAGAGTCACATAATATATTAAAGAAGGATAATTGAGAAATGGAGCAAGTTATAGTAGGAAGCTTCATTGAGGTGAATGTATCGCTTGCATCCATAAACGCCATACTACACTTAAAATCGAGTGTAACTTCTTCTTGCTCTTTAATTGTCATATCAGAGGAAGATTGTTGTGGCGCACTTTGTTGGGATGTAGTGGCCTCTTGTAAATCTTGGTTGTGTATAGCTTCAGTCATTGCCCATTCACTTTAAAGGTCTCACCTTTACTGTTTTGGATATTTACTGCCCCATATGGAGATATTTCAAAAACTGTGAAAGGGCCAGACCATCGAGTCTTGAGTTCTTCAAGGAAAAGGTGAAGTCGTGAATTAAACAAAAGAACCTTGTCTCCTTTCTTTGGCACATACTGAATAGGGCTCACCCAACTAGAGTCAGAGATTGGGTGTATAATGCCTGCATCAAAAAGCTTGACAATCTCCTTTTTCACCACGTCTTGCATATTTGGATGCAACCTTCTCTGTTGTTCAATAGTAGGCTTACACCCTTCTTCCATTAGTATCTTATGCATGCAATAGGATGGACTTATTCCCCTAATGTGGGAAATTTGCCACCCAATAGCCTTCACCTTTCTTCTTAACATCTTAACAAGTAAAGTTTCTTTCTCAAAGGTGAGTTTAGAAGAAATAATGACTGGTAGAGTTTGGTTGTCTCCTAAAAAGGTATATCTGAGGTTAGATAGTAAGGGTTTTAGTTCAAGGGTAGGCATTGAAATAATAGAGGGCTGTGTGGGCTGGATGTTCAAGATTAGAGGTACATGCTTTTGAGGAAGGTCTTTTTGGGAAGGGTTAGGCTCAGGAACTTCTCTCGAACATTCCTCCACTGGAAGAACATATTCAGCTGCTTGAGTTTGAGCATGAAAAACTTCATCCACACATTTGTCTACTACATCCAGGGACATATAAAAGTCTCCATCAATAGACTGCCGACTCGCCTTACAAATGTCGAAGACGCACTTCTCTTCCCCCACTCTCAAGGTGAGAGTTCCTTCATGCACATCTATTAATGCTTTTGAAGTGTATAAAAATGGCATACATAAAATTAGGGGCACCTCTTCATCCTCTTCAAAATCAAGAATAACAAAATCAACAGGGAATATAAATTTTTTTATCTTTACCAGCACATCCTTAACAATCCCCAATGGTTTCTTCATGGTGCGGTCTGCCAGTTGAAGAGTCATACTTGTGTTCTTAGCCTCTAACTTTAGTTTCTTAAAAATGGATAGGGGCATGAGGTATATGGATGCACCCGAATCACATAATACTTTTTGAAACTGCATATTCCGTATCTCACATAGAATGGTCAGGCTTCTAGGGTGCCTCAGCTTATGTGGAAGCTTATTTGATATGAGAGCACTACATTCCTTGGTTAAAGTAACAGTCTCTAGTTCGTTAAGCTTCTTCTTATTGGAGATCAAGTCTTTGAGAAACTTAGCATATTTCGGCATCTGAGCAATGGCTTCCACGAATGGTATGTTGACCTGGATCATTTTTAGCATATCCAGGAATTTTTAAAACTGAGGATCATACTCTGGCTTCTTCAACCTCTGCGGAAAGGGAATAGGTGGCTCGTATACTCTTGCTCTGCTCTCCTTTGACTGTGAGTCTTCCTTGTTCACTACCTCCTTTAAACTTTCTTCAATTTTGGCCTTTTCTAGTTTGTTTGAGTTGGACTCCTTTGGCTAATCCAACTCTTTTACCACTTCTTAGGGTTATGGCTTTCACTTGCTCCCTTGGATTTTTTTCAGTATTGCTTGGCAAGTTACCTTGGTTATATGACTTTAGTGCATTAGCTATCTGGCCCATTTTCACTTCCAGGTTATGAATAGAGGAAGAATGGTTCTTAAACATTAACTGAGTATCTTTCTAAATTTGTTCCACCCTTGCCTCTAGCTTCTGGTTCGAATCTTTTTGAAGATTCATTCGCTTGTCCATTAATTCCATGAACTTATCCAGCTTACCTTCTAAAGATGAATTCTTATCCTGTTGAGCTGATTGATACAGATTCTGAAAAGTTGAGCTCCAAAACCCGGTGGTGGTTACCTATTTTGTGCTTGTTCCCCTTGGTTCTTCCACAAAAAGTTAGGATGATTCCTCCAATATGGGTTGTAGGAATTTTCATAAAGGTTACCTCTATTTTGTGCATAGTTTGCATTCTCCATATTCTATATAAGTACACACTCATTTGTTCCGTGATTCCCCCCTACACAACTCACAATTTGAAGTTGCAGACACAGCATTCACATTTATCTTCTTCACCTCATAGGCCAAGGCATCAAGCTTGGCAGTCACCATAGTTAGCCCGTCCACTCCCATCACACCTTGTTTCTTCGTTATCATGGCTCTTTCATTGTTCCACAGGTGTTGAGCTATAGCAATCTCTTTAAATAAATTAAGAATCTCCTCTGGTGTTTTGTTCATGATTGAGCCTCCACAAGCTGCATCTATATTGCATCTCACCATCGGATTAATGCCTTTATAGAAAGACTGCACTAAATCCCAATTAGGAATAAGGTGTGAAGGACACTATCTCTGTAAGTCCTTGAACCGCTCCCAAGCTTTAAATAGTGACGCATTATCCCTCTGGTAAAAGGAATTTATCTCGCTTCTAATTCTTAAAGCTTTAGTAGGAGGAAAGTACTTATTAAAGAAGACTATGTACATCTCATTACAACTGATAGAATTGGGAGGTAACCCTGCAAACCATCTAGCTACCTTGTCTGTGAGGGAGAAAGGAAACAAAATAAGGCAGATAGCTTCTGAAGGCACTCCATTTATACGCAGAGTTCCATAATAGTCCATAAACTGATGCATATGTGCAATGGGATCCTCAGAGGGTAGTCCATGAAATTGTGAACTTTGGATCATCTGAATCATGGAAGGTTTGAACTTAAAGTTATTTACCGCAATCGCTGGAGGCATAATAGGATTCTAATCTGGTTGCATATTAGAATTTAAACACTCTCTCACAGTCCTGTTAGCAATTGGATTTTGGTATTGGTTGAGGAAGCGATTGGCATTATTTTGATTATTGTTGTTGGCCCTGTCTCCCCTACCATTATTATTATTCAGCTCATCCCCTTGATTCATAGTTGCTTGTTGTTCTCTTCTCCTTCTGCGGAATGTTCTTTCAATTTCAGGATCGATTGCCTCAAACTCTTCAATATCGTAATCAAGACTTCGAGTTCGATGCATAAACCAAGTACCTACAATAAGAAAAGAAATATAATACATAAAAACTAAAGAAAAAAATGTTTAAATTAAATAATATCAAGCTACTATTAATATTAAAACTCTTCCCCAGCAACGGCGCCAAAAACTTGATGAAGAAAATTCCGCAAGTATATAGGTCAAGTTATAATATAGGATTATAAGTTTAAGTATCGTCCCACATAGAAGAGATTAAGTATTAATTCACTTGATTAGCTTGCTTGTCTAAACGAATCAATTGTTTATAGTAGTAAGGTAGTAAAAGAACTTAAAGTTAAAACCATTTTAAATTCAATTAAAATAAATAATTATGTATGCAATGTACTAGAGTTTTTCTTTTCACCTATATCTGTATTTAACTTAAAATCAATTTATTATAACCTAATTCATGATTTATGTTCAAGATGCTACTACTAAGATTCTTATAAATCTCTCTCGAGTAAGTATAAGGTAAATTTATTAATTTAATTATAAATTAGAATTTATGGACACTCGCCTCTCTAAATCCTAATTGATAAATCCTTAATAAATTTAAGATCCTAAGGTAATCATGCAATATTAATAATTAATTGGTATCTCTACTCAAATTAATACTAATAGACTTTACTCTAGTTCCCCAAATATTAATCTCCTCTCGGTTCAGAATATTTGGCATGTAATGATTCAAATTCACCTTAAAAATCTTAGGTATAAATCTTCTCTCGATCTCAATATACCTAACTAATTAATTGAATCAATAATTGAGCAAAAGAATAAAGACCATAAACATAATCATAAATTGAGGTTATAATTAAAAAGAAATTTAAATTCAATACATCTCTAGGTTACTAAGATTACTCTAGCACAAAATAAAACTAAGCTATCATGATAATGAAAAACATAAAAAAATAATGAACGACTAAAGAAATCATCAATAATAATTCAAAGATTAGAAAATAATGAAACCACCTAATCCTTGCTAATCAACTCCTTGATTTTCTTTTGTCTGCTCCTCCCCCTATTTTTTATTCTGATCAATATATATATATATGTCTTCAGGGTACTAGGATTGAACACTTTAATTTTCTTCCTTCTTTGTCCTTTATATGCATGGCCGTGCAAAGTGAGTGACATGGCCGTGCATAGCCTTCTTATAACATGGCCATGTAACTCCAACAACATGGTCATGCAACTCCAATATAGGTGTGTATTTGATATAACATGGGCGTGCACTCTTTAATTTGTCATCTTGTGACATGGGCATGTAACCTCACTCATATGGGCATGCACTTGGCTCTTAACTTTGTCCTTTATGACACATCCGTACAAGGTAATCTGCATGGTTGTGTCTTTCTTAATACCTACAAATAAAATAAAAAACCAATCAGAAAATATGAAATCCCTAATTTATATGAATTATGCCTAATTATTCAACTAATTAACCTATATTTCCTAATATTTAATTCTATTAATTATTATTAGAAATAAGTAATTATTTACCTAAAAATGAACTAAAAACTAAATTAATCATACTTAAAATGAACCTAATTTTTACTAAATAAATGCAATTATCAATTATCGAAAGAAATGAAGTAGAGGCCAAAAAGAAGAAGACCACTGGCTCATTCTCTGCTCCAACTCGAACTAGTGGCAGTTCATCCTTTAGAGGTTCTAGTTTTCAATAGGGTGGATTTAGAGGAAGAAGTATGGGTCGATCCAATCAATCAAGGGGAGGATTATCAGGCTGAGGATTTAGGAGGTTTGACGGCTGAAGAGGATAAGGTAGATCGATGAGTGGTTCATCCACTCCAATGTGTAGCATATGTGGAAGATATCACTCAGGTGAATGCTAGAATTTGAAACTGGGTGCATGCTGTCATTGTGGTCAACCGGGCCATTTCATCAAAGACTGTCCAGTAAAAAAAAGTGGAGAATGGTCTCAAATGACAGTGTAAAGCAGTGCCGAAGAGAATATATCTACTATTAGTCGAGGAAGAGGGCGGGGTGGTAGAGAAGGTAGAGCTAGCACTTCGAGCCAAGCAGGATCTGCTGGTCCATCCCAAGGCCAAGTAAGGATCTATGCCATCACCAGGCAAGAAGCTCCTGCTGCTCTAGACGTGATCACTGGTATTTTTACTATCTTTGACCATAAAGCTTTTGTTTTAATAGATCCAGGATCCACTTGATCTTTTGTATCTTATGAATTTGTATCAGGAGTGAATGGTGGAATTGAACCCCTAGAACATAGGTTATGTGTTTCTATGCCTGCTGAGGGTATTGTAGTAGTGAATTTTATATTAAGGGTATGTCCTATATTAGTTGATGGTGAGAGTTTATATGCATATTTAATAGTTATTAAACTAGAAGAGTTTGATGTTATCTTAAGGATGGATTGGTTAGCCAAACACCATGTAGTTGTGAATTGCTACACCAAAGAAGTAGTTATAGACATTAAAGGGCAGAAAAAGATAGTGTTGGTGGGAGAGAGAAAGGTTGTGCCTGCATGTTTAACTTCTGTGATGACAACATTCTATTTGATTAGAGAAGGGTGTGAAGCTTACTTGGCAAATGTTATGGATACAACCCAAGTTAGTCCGGGAGTAAATGAGGTACCGGTAGTTAGAGATTTTTCTGATGTGTTTCTAGATGAATTGCCAGGATTACCTCCATATCAAGAAATTGATTTTAAGATTAAGACTGTTCCGAGAACGGCACCAATATCGATTACTCCTTATAGAATGGCACCTACAAAATTAAAAGAGTTGAAGAAGCAACTAGAGGAGTTATTAGAGAAAGGATTTATTCGCCCAAGCATATCACCTTAGGGAGCTCTGGTTTTGTTTGTTAAAAAGAAAGATGGTAGTATATATTTGTGTATTGATTACCGATAGTTGAACCGAATCACAGTGAAAAACAAGTATCTATTGTCGAGAATTGATAATTTACTTGATCAATTGAAGGATGCTACAGTCTTTTCTAAGATAGACTCGAGGTCGGGATATTGGCAACTTCAAGTGACTGAAACTTTTATTCCTAAGACGGCATTCAGAACTAGATATGACCATTATGAGTTCTTGGTGATGCCTTTCGGTTTGACAAATGCATAATTTTAATGGTATTTAGATCAATTTGTGATTGTCTTCATCGACGATATTCTCATCTATTCTTCAAGTAAAGAAGTACATGAACAGCATCTTCGAACTGATTTGTAGATATTGAGAGAACAACAGTTGTACACCAAATTCAGCAAATGTGAGTTTTGGATGGAAAAAATTACATTTCTCGGGCATATAGTCTCAAAGGAAGGAGTAAAACCCGACCCATCAAAGATTAAAGCAATTATGGAGTGGGAAGCACCTAGAAATGTGACGGAGATTCGAAGTTTTCTAGGATTGGCTGGATATTATAAAGATTTGTTCAAGATATTTCTATTATTGCAAAACCTCTAACAAATTTATTGAAGAAAAATGTACAATTCTGGTGGACCGAGATATGCCAAAGAAGTTTTGAGAAGCTAAAGGAAGCACTCACTACTACTCCAGTGTTAGCATTACCAACTGGAGATGGAGGATTTATTATGTATACGGATGCTTCGAGATAAGGTTTAGGGTGTGTTCTTATGAAAAATGGGAAGGTGATTGCATATGCTTCAAGGCAATTGCGAACTCATAAAGCAAATTATCCTACTCATGATTTGGAGCTAGCCGCCATTGTCCATGCATTGAAGATTTGGAGGCATTATTTATACGGGGAGACATTTTCCATTTTCACCGATCACAAGATTTTGAAGTATATCTCTACACAGAAAGAGTTGAACTTGAGGCAACGAAGATGTATGAAGTTATTAAAGGACTATAATTGCACTATTGAGTACCATCCGGGCAAAGCAAACATAGTAGCTGACGCTTTAAGTCGCAAAACAGTAGAGATTTTAGCTGGAATAATTTGTTATAAAAAGGAGAATCTTATGGCATTGCGAGCTCTGAATATTAATCTTGATGTTGGAGAAAATCACCTGTTGGCTACTTTACAAGTTCAACCATCATTGGTAGATCAAATTGGAAGAACTCAATTAAAGGATGCATATTTAAAGAAGATGAAAGAAAAAGTGGAATTGGGAAGCAACACATAATTTACAATTAAAGAAGATGGTATGTTAGTGATCAGCAACCGAGTATGTGTTTTGAAAGAGGGAGAATTGAGAAGATAAATTTTGAATAAAGCATATACTGCTCTGTATGTGATGCATCCTGGAAGCACAAAAATGTACCAGAATTTGAAGTTTTTTTATTGGTGGCCGACAATGAAGAAAGATGTGGCAGAATATGTGTCAAAGTGCTTAACGTGTCAGCAAGTCAAAGCTGAGCATCAAGCACCGGTAAGAAAATTGCAATCATTGAAGATACCGGAATGGAAATGGGAGAAGATAATTATGGATTTTGTGATTGGATTACCACGAACATTTCGAAAACATGACGTGATGTGGGTGATAGTTGACCGACTTACCAAATCTACACACTTTTTGCCCATACAACAGACGGATTCTTTAGACAAGCTAGCTATTTTATATGTCTCCAAGATTGTGAAGTTGTATGGAAGTGCCATTGTCCACATATCAGACAGAGATCCACAGTTCATATCACATTTTTAAGGAAGCTTACAAGGAGCATTGTGTACTAAATTACACTTTCGCACTACTTTTCATCCTCAAATGGATGTGCAATCAAAGAGGACGATTCAGACTTTGGAAGACATTATGAGGGCTTATACTATGGAGTTTAAAGGTAATTGGGATGATCACTTGCCGTTGCTAGAATTTGCCTACAACAATAATTTTCATTCTAGCATTGGCATGGCACCATATGAAGCTCTCTATGAAAGGAAATATAGAAGTCCAATTTGTTAAGATGTGGAAGGCTTAAGATAAATTGAAGGACCGGACTTGATACAAGAAATAGTAGAAAAAGTTCAAGTGGTTAAGTAATACTTAAAAGTAGCCCAAGATCGCCAGAAGAGTTATGCAGATAGACACTGCCGAGAAATGAAGTATAATGTTGGTGATAAGGTTTTCTTGAAAGTGTCGCTATGGAAGAAAATCTTGCAGTTTGGCAAGCATGGAAAACTAAGTCCAAGATATGTGGGACCCTATGAGATCATTGAAAGGATTGGACCACTTGCTTATAGATTGGCTCTTCCAAGGGAATTGTCTACTATCCATGACGTGTTTCATATGTCGATGTTACGGTGATACCGATTAGACCCGAGCCACATTATACAAGAACTAGAAATTGAAATTTCTGAGAAGTTGACTTATATAGAGGAACCAATAGAAATTCTTGATCGGAAGATAAAGCAATTGAGAAATAAAGAGATTCCAATAGTGAAGGTGAAGTGGAGCCACCATTCACCAAAAGAAGCTATATAGAAAGTAGAAGAACAGATGAAGAAGAAATACCCATTCTTATTTTCGAAAGATGGTGAGTAGTTAATTTCAGAGATGAAATTTTATTGAGGGGAGAAATGTAACATCCACCTTAATTATAACGTAGTTAGTGTATTTATTATTTTTAGATAGTGGCTTTCATTTAAGTTAAGTGTGGGTATAAGTGTAGAGAAGGATCAAATTAGAAAGGAAGTTTAGAGTGAGTTGTTACTTTCTAAAGTTTTGGGCTAAAGTGAATTTCTTTCATGTCATTAAGGAGCTAAGTAGCTATTTGTGATGATATTTGGTATTATTTTATTAGTATTAAGATTATTGTTATTATTATTATTATTATTATTATTGTTATTTTTTTTAAGTGATAAATATGTATTATAGTAATATAATATTAAGTGATGATTATGAATTAAAGTTAAGAAGACTTTGGGGGCTAAATAGAGTGTTTGGATTAGTTATAGATTTAGGGCTATATTTTATATGTTTGTATGAGTGTAGTGTATGTTGTGTAGAGAAAATTGGAGAAGAAGAAGAGTGTTTCCTTTAGACATTTTTGGAGAATTTTTGGAGATTGATCAAGCTAGCAATTCATTGCTTTAGGAAGCATTAGAAGGCTTTTTAATCATTGAAGCTTAATTGGTAAACTTTCTTTGTGCAATTGATTGATTTTGGTTGAGTTTTATTTGTTGAAAATTTGTATTCTGCCCCTCTATTTTTCAGTCATTTTTTTCTTACCATATCTTGAGTTTTACAACTCTAATTTGAGCAAGGTTGGACTCTCTGGAAACTTCAGAGAGTCCTCTTGAACTTTTATGTTTTGAGTTTTGGTTGAATTCTTTACTAGGAAGGTCAATTGAGATTGAACATTTTACTACTCACTAGATGCCCTATTTTTCTCTGTTTTAGCCGAATGGATTGTAAAATCTATAATTAATTCTACACATGTCCGAATTGAGTGAGTCCAATTGGAATTGGAAGAAGACTCATAACCCTAGTTTTGGTAGTAATTTGGGGGTTATTGGACTTATGTGTGTGGTTTTAGGTTATGTTGTATTTGGATTATTTGGTGATACTCGGTGTATTTGATATGATTTATAATGGTTGCTTGTTGGAATTGGTATATATGATGTATAGGAGTTGGAAGAGGAAGTGGAAACCCTACTCAATAGGGGGAGCTTTGCTTTGAGAAGGAATTAAAGCTTTTTAGTAAGTAATTATTAATACAATACTTACATATATTAAATGCTCATGTAACTAGATTTACTTAGTGATGTTGGATTGTGAAGGCTATTAGTTGTGGAAAGAAAGATGTATACATATGCATATTGATATTGTGATATATATATATTTTGTGGTGAGGATGATAAAATGTATGTATATTGCATTGTGTGAGGAAAACATATGAGTATGGAGATTGAGCTCCACAATCTGACCTGGGCAGAGAGTCTCAGATGTGACCATTCATGTGAAATCTGAGATTGAGCTGGGCAGAGAGTCTCAGGAATGGTCACTTGAAAATAGAAAATATAAAAAGCAAAGTGAGTTTGTGTTAACGTGTGTGACGTATGTTAAAATTTCCGACCGGATAACTAACAAGCATAAATATGCATTATTGCATTGTGTTCATATAAATTGTGTTAAATGTAGCTTTAATATGAGATTGATGATTTAAGAAATGTGAATTGTTAAATAGTGTGAATTGGTGTATATGAGACACCAATAATGATGTTTTAAATGCTTAGAACTCTTGTTGTGACTTGAATTGAGTTATATTTATGTTCTTTGACATTACTAGTCACTTTAAGGGCATTTTTGTTAATTTATACTACATGAAATTGTAGCTTTCCATAGCCTCTTGAATCACTTGAATCTGAGTTCTGTAAAAGAAGTTATGGCCAAAAGAGTGCGACATGGTCAATAGGGTCATGTCTCTGTGCACCCGTGCCGACTTGGCAACCGGGTACCGAGTCGTGCCTATGACTCGGGGTGCCGACTCGGTACAGTGTGCCGAGTCATGAGGAGTCAGCCTTCTTCAGCATACTTTTATCTTCATATTTTGACTATAACTTTAGTTGTAGACTCCAAATGAGGCGTGGTTTGATGCTACAAAAACTTTAAAGAGTCCTCTACAAGTTCCATGTTTTGAGGTTGAGTAGAATCTATTTTTAAGATTCTCTAATTGAGCTTGATATTTTAGTGCTCACTTACTCCTTTGTCATTTGGACTTCCGTGCGCAATCTAAATGTTAAATTCTTATAATTTGATGTGTAGAAATGTTATTTATATATTCTCCTTAATTAGTTCTTGAGGAGTATTATATGTTTCATTATATTATCAATTGCTTATTGAGTCGCAAGCTCATTCTTTTACAATTGTGGTTTTCATGTATTAGATAGCCTAGCTTGAGGAGCTTGCTTTGATAGAAAGCTTGAAGCTTGGAATAGTTGTGAACTCAGGTGGGACAATAATGTGCTTGGTGTCAACATCTTCATCCTCATGAGTATCTCACCATTTTTGGCATATGAATTTTATAATAGAATCAAATGATTTTTGTATATATATGTGTAAAGCTATGTACCTTGTATAAACTTATACTTTTATTTATAACAAATCTTTTATGAAAAATTTTAGCATGGCCACATTTATAATTTATAATTGGACACTTGTATATAGTACCTGGAGGGTGCAACACTCAAGATAAAATCTATTGTTGTACAAGAGTTGTATAAGTCCACATCTACCATTGCTATCCATTGGAGGTTGCTACTAAGTCCTACACACATTCAAGGTTAGAGGAGTTCTAACAAGCATCTTGGGTTAAAGAAGAGAGGCTTGTGGGTAGTACTCCATCATCCTTGAAGATCATTCTTGTGCAACTTGTGTGTTTCAAGTTAGAGGCTTCACATTTGGGGAGCTTGGAGCTTGTGGATCACAACAACCAAAGCTTGTCGAGCGTACTACTCACTTAAGAGTTTTGTAAGTATTACTAAAGTCTTAGTTGGTAGGCTTTGTGACTTGATGTTTTGACTTAGTTATTGTTTTGAAATATTGTCCATCATGCATGTTTTTGGTTATGTACATTTACTTGTGATGTGATCTTAGGCTAGGGTAAGATTCTAGTTTGATGTAAGAGTGGCATGTAATCAAAATTTTAAAATTTCACATGATTTTAATTGCTTTGAATCTTGTCTCTTCATTCTAAAAATTAATGCTATTGCAATAGATCCAGAAAGCATTTTGTAATTAGGAGTTTTTATTTTGACGGTGGAATAATTCTTTTGGTAATCATTCTAGTGAGCAGATGTGTACTGGACTATGATTTTCCTCCAATTTTGGATTTGTTTTAGGATTCTCCCATATCCTAATTATGAACCATCAGTTTCTACAATCTTGGGAACCAATGAATCAGCTATATGCAAACATAGGATCTCTAAAACTTATTTTTTAAAATTTTTTAGACAATCTCAGTATGATGGTCTGACCATGGAACTGAATTTTTCTTTAACCTATCATGCAATGGTTTTGCGAGACGGTTAATGTTTGGACAAAAATCTAAAATATAGTTCAAACTTCCTAAGAGCCTTTGCAATTGAGTTTTATCTAAGATTTTGTTAGAAAACCTAGATACAAATGCAAGGAATTTTTCTATTGGTTATGGTTCCTTGAGTAATATAGTAACCTAAAAACTGAACACAAGTTTGAAAAAGAGAAATTTTTTATTTGAAAACTACTAAACTATTTTTCTTTACAACATGAGAAAAAGTTTGTAGATGTTTGAAATGTTATTCAAGTAAGTTTGAAAAGGATGAGAACATCATCAATATAGACAATACAAAATTTGGAATAAGAATTCAATATATCTTTCATTATCTTTCAAAATTTTGATGGAGCATTTTTTAAACTAAAAGGCATGATATTTTATTCATAGTTTTTAAAAAGAACTGTGAATGTTATCTTATATCAATCCTTAGGATGAATTTGAATTCACCAAAAAACAGATTTCATATCAAATTTTGAAAATATGAAAGCATAATGGAGTTTTTGAGGCAAATCTTTTTTGTTTGGAATTCGATATCAAATCCATTTTAAAAGACTTATTTAAGGGTTTATAGTTGATTACTAATCTAGGGGTCCCTCTTTCTATTTCACTATTTTTGTTGACATAGAAAGCAACACAAGACTAGAGTAACCTAGATGTAGAGATTAAATCCTTAGATTCTAAATCTTGAATTTCTTCCCTACAAAATTTTTCTAGGGCTTCATTCATCTGGATAGATCTAGCTTTGGATAGAATCTAATGTTCATCAGAATCTTTTTCATATAGCAGGTCAACTATGTTTTGCTTCTTACTCCAAAAAGTATTTGGAAGATCAGAACAAATTGTCTTTTCAATTTGGTTTTGAAAATCAAAAATTCTTTGTTTGACCAAATTGCTTTGAAGTTGGGTTTGAATTTTTTGAAAATTCACGTCTTACTTTAAATGCATTAAATATGTTTGTTTTCCCTTTATCAAGGCATTTATTCTATAATTATAAATAGAATATGCTTTAATAAGGTTTAAATTCCACTTTTTTTGGTTTTTCAACAAAAGAAAAAATGATTTTGGAAATTTTTATTTTAAAAGAAATTCCTTTTTCTGTGATCTTATAAGGTGTTATAAATTCAATAAACGAAGTCTCTAAAATGATAATTGATCGGAGATCTTTTGCAAGAATAAAAAAATTTCTCAGACCAATATTTCCATTAACTACTAAGGCCACTTTGCCACCAATAGTTAACTTGAAATTACTTGTAGCTAATAAATTTTATTTAGTTTTTTTATGATATCTTTTTGGAACTATATCATATATAATACAACTAAGATTAGCTCCTATATTAAATAGTGCAATTGTTTCCAAATAAAAATCATTTGAAAAATAACTTTAACTTAAATGCAATATTTTCGATAGGTTCTCATAAAACATTTATATAAGGAAAAAGTACAAATAACTACCTTGTGGTTTCACTCATTTTCACTTAAAGGAATGTAGCATTTTTTCGACAAAGAGGTACCTGTGGTTTATTCCTTTAGCAATTAGAGGAAAATCACACAAACACCATTAAAATTGATGATGTGGCATGGGCAAAATTAGAATATTAGTGTAATTCCTCTAATTGAAACTGAATGAAACTACAATGTAGTTATTTATACATTTTTCATGAGTTTATTATATAATAAAATGACTTATTTTTTATAAGAATATTTATTTTAATTTATAAAAGAAATATGAATATATTATTAATTATTAATTTTTATTTAATATTTTTACTATTTTTTATATATTTACCTTAATTAATTTTTTATTTTATTTAAGGATATTTGTAATTCCTGTTATTATTTCACTGTAAATAAAAAAAATCAAATTTTTACATAATAACACTTTTACTTATAAAAATCAAATTTTTACATACTAACATTAATTAAAAAATTTTATAGATTCAAAATTTGATTTTTTTACAAAAAAAAATGCATGTTGTGTAAAAAAGTTATATATTTTATAAAAGTAATATTTTTTCCAGAAGTATCACAAATTACCATCTTTTTATAAATTATTTTTATTTTTGTAAATTTAAAATATTTTTATAAAATAATTTTAGTTTATTTACAATGAAAAATAACAGCAAGTACAAATATTTTTAAATAAAATAGAAAA
>CATIWO010082123.1:0-18070 GCA_949673435.1 Macaranga tanarius | reverse complement strand
AAGAAAAGAAAAAATAAAAGGAAAAAGAAATAATAATAAAAAGTATAAAAGAAGGAAAAAATAAGTAGAAAATAAAAAAATTAAAAATAAGGAATATGAGAAAGAAAAGAAAAAATAATTAAGAAGAGAAAATAAAAAAAGAAATGAAAAAAGAAAAAGAGAAAAAAAATAAAAAGAAAAAAGAAAAAAGAAAAAAGAAAAAAAAAAGACACAGCAAAAAAACGCAGCCAAACATGAAATAAGAAAAAGGGGCAAACTTAAAAGCCAAATAAAAAAAAGGACACATTTGAAAACATAAAAGGCACATGCATAATTAATTAAAAATGAGAGGATATTTTGTGTGAATGAGTTTTAAAACTATACTACTTATGTAATTTTCTCAATTATGAATGACCATAAAAGAGTAGATGGGGATACGTGTGGAGTTCGGGTTCAAATAGATGTTTGTCGTCGAAGGCATTGGTCATGGGGTTGGAGTGGCTCTTCTGTAAGGAGGCAAATTCAGCTCAGGTACTTAGGCTTTTCAAGAACTATATAGATGTTATTGTTAAGCTGCCCAATATGAAAGAGTGGAGGTTCACAGCCTCACAGGCTATAATTGTATATGAACTAAGTTGTACTTTGGTCCCTTAAAAAAATAGTGGTACTTTGGCAGCTAAATTAACCTTGATTTGCTAATGTAGTAGGTGAGAAAACTAGTGAGAATGTCAAGTCAGCATCTTACAGTCAATTTTAATTAACATAACTGATCGGTTAAATTTGTCAAAGCTTTTTTGAGATATAAATATTATATATCCAAATTAAAAATTTTAGACAAATTTATTATTAGTCGTAATTAGTTATAAATGTATAATTTTTTACGCTAATAGACGACTGGTGTAAGTGATATTTAATTGCTAAAAATGTCATATTAGTACTTGTGCACACAGTTTTGACCAAAGCAAATATTGAATTATTTTTTTAAAAAAAATTATCTGAATTAAAACATAAGACACAAATATATACATGTAAAGGTTATTCTTGCTGAAGAAGAACATACTGGAACTAAGTGGGTGTTAATAACTTCGTATTGGCGCATGTTTGACTTTGAGCCTTTGTTTGCTGAGTTTTATGATCACTATTGGCCCTAAAAAGAAGCAAGAAACCAGTATGCTACTAGCATTGAGTCAATATACAAATGATCATTTGCCTTCTAATTTTGACTTAACGTGTAACTGCAGACTAATTTAATTTTTTCTTCATGTTATTTTACAGGAGACAATTTGTGCTAGAGGTTAGTGATTGCAGATCCCTCTGTCTTTTCTTTTAAAGCCTTGAAATCTTGATAGTCATTTTCAGTTAGTTTGTTATTGGTGTTGGATGCATTTTTAGTAATGTATTTGCCAACTGAAATCTCATATTTATGTTGATGGCTTAGGGCAATGAGTCGATTTGAGTGTCACGATATCTTTTTCATTGCTGATATGTTGAAGGTTAACAAGGGGCTTGGGATAGGAAGAAACTAATCTAGGACAGATTTCCTTTATTCTACTGCCTACTAAAATGATCTGAATCCTAGCAGCCTTTTAGATAATAAGTATTTTAGTGATATATGTCGTATCATACAACAATGTTTTGCGCCCAAAATTTCTTGGCTTTCAGTCATGCCTATTCAGTGATTTGCTGAGTTAGTTAGAAAGTACAAATTTCATACTAATTTTCCTCTTTTCACAAATTGTTTCTTGACAGTGTAATGTTTGGCAGGATACTCTGTTCTTCAAAGACAATACGATGATAAGACAAAGAATAGTTGGTCTTGGGTCACAATTGCTATCCCTAAAACTTCACAGAGAAAGCACCATAGACTCGTGGTTCGCTACATCATTTGCATCAAAGGCTTCGAATAAAACAGAGCAAATGGCATCTGAGGTTTGAATCCAACATTGAATTTCAGGCAATCTTGTATTCATGCTGCTCATGTACTAGGGGGATTGCAAGGTCGCCTTTAATTTATCTGTATGCTTGATCCGGAATTTTGAAACATATGCATTTGAACCATTTCACTGCTTTCCCTTCACGTAATACAACTGCACTTAATTCGTCATGTTTTTATGTTTACTTTTAATACCTTTCATATTCTAAATTTTGTATTTCTACTCTACTTCCTCGGATAGACTAGAAAAGATATTCAACAGCTGATCAAATACATTATTTAATATATTATCATTGTTGCAGTTTGAGTGCCCGTTTGGATGGGCGTTTTGCCCGGCGTTTGGTTAAAAAAAATGAGCCAAGCGTTTGGTTGAGTGGATAGAGGCGGATGGAGGCGTTTTCATGAGCTGACAAACGCTCAAATCCGCGTTTTCCTTTTTTTTTTTTTTTTTTCTATACCCTTAATTATTTTTCAACCCCAACCAATTTATCTACAATACAACATCAATTTTGTATGTTACTATCAAAAAGTTGTAGTATTTTGAAAAATAAAATATACCATGAGGAAGAGAAAATTGTGTAGAATTTTCTATCGTAATCCGTTTCAAAAACGGACGTCGAAAATGGTAATTTGATGAATAGTACTATTCACACACTGTCAAAAAATTGTGGTATTTTAGAAAATAAAATATACCACAAGGAAGAGCAAATTATGTAGAATTTTCTAACGCAATTCGTTTCGAAATTGGAATCGGAATAGTTAATTAAAATAGTGAAAAAAAATAATTTTGCTGAAATGAAATTTGAACGTTGCATGAAATTTACGATAAAAGTTTGCATGAAAAAAAGTCCATTACTATTCACACACCGTAAAAAAATTGTGGTATTTTATAAAACAAAATATATCATGAGAAAGAGAAAATTATGTAGAATTTTCTATCGTAATCCGTTTCGAAAACGGACGTAAAAAATGGTAATTTGATGAATAGTACTATTCACACACTGTCAAAAAAATTATTGTATTTTTGAAAACAAAATATATCACGAGAAAAAGAAAATTATGTAAAATTTTTTAACGCAATCCATTTCGGAATCGGAGTCGGAATAGTTAATTAAAATAGTGAAAAAATGTAAATTTTGTATGAAAATAAAATAGTAAATTATTGTGAATTTTATTGTGCATGAAAATGAAATGGTAAAAAAAATAAATAAATATTGTTCACTGCACTGTAGCATGCATAATGTTTTTATTTTATTGTGAATTTTATTTTATTGGGTAAATTATAAAAAAATTTTTATAATTCATTTGATATTTTTTAACTTTTTATATTATGATATTTTTTTTGTTAATATATTTATATTGACATAAATATATATTTATATGTGTTTGAAAAATATCTAACATCATAATAATCTTTAAATATACATACAAATAAATTTAAATAATAAGTTGTCCTTATTGGTAATTTCATATTGTAACAGCAACAGCTTCAACAGCTAATCCAAACACGTAATTACTAGCAACAGCAGCAGCAACAGCTACAGCTAATCCAAACGGGACCTAATTCTTTTCCATACCATTGTCTTCTACAGCTGATGTTACTTGCAAGATACCATTAATGTTACACGTTCAAGAAAGATAACAGATTGTTTCTTATTTAACATTCAATTTACAGTTGCAATGTGAGGAGAAACAAAGCAAATCAAAACAAGTATTAGGTGTACAGTGAACTGATAAGTGTAGAAATGAAAGCCAATGTGGCGTGGTATCAAGTCTTAACATGCTTACTATATGCCTTAAAATTGGAATATGAAATTCCACAACAAAGACATATGAACCAAGATTACGGAAGTTTTGTGGTTTTGGGTCCAGCTTTTCTATTTATTCTATATATATGTAGCCCGTGTGTTGCGTGAGTTTATGACATTAGTATAATAAACATGCATGTTTCAACAATTATTTTTTAATTCTCTTTAGCTAAAATATACTATATTTCTCTAATTTTTAAAGCTTGATGTAAAAAAAAAAAATCATAATGAATTAAGCAAATGAAGTAAATTATGGGAAATGATAGGTGTAGCAGTCCGCGATATCGCAGACATTATATAACAAAATATTTTTTTAAAATTACTATTCTGACCCCCATTTTATAGGGAGCATTTATTTTTTCAGGGACATAAATATAATTTGTGCAGAGCTACGGCACTATAGCGGTCACCTTTAGTGACATATATCATTTCCCAACAATTAATTACCTTTCACCATGTGTACCAATTTGACAAGTACAATTGCAAGGCTATTTTCGCTTGTTTAAGCGCGAATGCCGTTGTCCTTCTGGATCCTGCTGTAAAAATTTATTAACACGTTGAAACGTCGCTCTCCTCCTAAATTCTTTAATAAAATAACCAAATCCAACTTGTTTAAAGGTTCTATGATAGGCTTCCTCCTCCTCGACCTCATCATTTTTTTCTGCTAAAATTAAATAAACTTTTATCAAACAGAAACCCTTTTGATTATTGGGATACCAATAATCAAGAATAAACTTATACATCAATTCAAGAATCAATCAATGTACCCAGCACAGAGGTATATGCAATATTATACACAATATTAAACAAAAAATATTAAGGTTAATTAAAATATATTCAACTTGTCAATGATGTTTGGCACTTTGGCCTAATGGTCAATTTGTCGATGATATTTGGCCTAATGGCCAATCTACCGTAGCATCACCAGGAGGTCCAGAAATTCGGATTCGGATTTGGATTCAAATTCAAATTCTCTAGAGGTTGAGAGTTTGTGATCCTTTTGTTATGGTCCTCAGATTTTTGCTCTTGATGATGGATAACAATATTTATGCACTAACTTCTGCTAAATATAAATGTATTTTATCTACACAGACCACGCTCATATGAAGTACTAATATCTGCTATATCTCTGTATTGGTTGCTTTCTTTTTTGATCAAATATGTGTTGCCTTCATACTTAGATTGCTAGAGGCAGCGGACAACTTTGGATGAACTTAACATGCCTAATGTTCTTGAGGAGAATGATGTTGTTTGTGTAAGTCCATGGCAATATATTCTTTATTTTGTCTTGGTACCATTCTAAATGACAAGTTAATGTAGAGGAATTAATAAAAAATGAATGCATAACATAATGTTGGGCATATATTGTTAAAATATCATCACCCACTTACTCTTCTCTAGAAACTTCAATTCTACTATGGACTACAATAAAGTCCAGTCAAGTCTACAAACATCCAAGTTCACCGCCATACTAAAATAGTTTAGACTTTCTAATATTGTTGCTGTAACCGACATTAGGAATTGCCTAGAAGTTTTGTAGGAACCGATATAAGCAACTATAAATAGGTAGCATTGGTCATTGTAGTGAGTGTGTATGTGAATGAATAAAATTGTTAGATTTTCGGGCTCCATGAACTTTTTGACATGCTCGGACTTAAGAACGGGCTTGAGTGTTGGACCTTACACCAGCCGGGCTTAAATTTGATTTCTCCAGCTGGGCCTCCAAAACATGAACTGGGCTTCAAATGGAATTCATCTTTCACCAAAATGGCTTGGGCCATTTTGGTTTGACTTCTCCTTCAATAATATGCCATTTGTTTCTTTTCTTCATTTCCAACGTGGGATTTGTTCTACTTCATTTTTCAACACTCCCCCTCAAGTGCAACTAGGCTTCTTTGAACCAGTTGTCACTTGTATCTCAAGCTTTCAAATTTTACTGGTTTAGACCTGGCTTCTTTGGCTCTGTGGTCTCTTCCAGTCTTCAAATTTTTTCATGAGCCTTCTTCAATTCTCCAAGTGCAACCTTTTTTTTTTTTGTTATCTACTTGGGCTTTCGCATGGGCCTCTCCAGGATCTTTTGGCCTGTTAGGGCACTGTGGGCTCTGATACCATGTTAGATTTTCGGGCTCCATGGACTTTTTGACATGCTCGGGCTTAAGAACGGACTTGAGTGTTGGACCTTGCACCAGCTGGGCTTGAATTTGATTTCTCCAGCTGGGCCTCCAAAACATGAACTGGGCTTCAAATGAGATCCATCTTTCACCAAGTAAAAACCTAATAAAATCATGATAGATCACATCAGCCAATACTCAAAATCAAGACAATCATGAGGAAGCAAGATCTTAAATTTTAAGTGAGATGAGAAAAAACGCGATTAAGAGATTGTGCATTTAAGTATGCGATACGCATGTGCAGATTATCTTGTGATTTCACACTGATCTTCAATTTGAAAAACAGGTCAAAGAACCAAATTCTCCCCACAATGGCAAAATACATCTAGACTTATTCTATTATAAGAATGTAGAAGCACAAAAGGCAAAATAAACAAGAAAAGCAGGAAAAAGCATATAATGGATCAACTAGGCAACTATTAAAATACAGAAGCTGGTAATCCATATCTTAGAGTTTGTACCTTGTGCTTCCTATCATCCAGTCTCTATAGCAAGGTAGTATTGACATTGTCAGCAGTCACAAGATAGTTTTGCTCTTGTAATCACCATATCCTTTTCCTTAAGTAACAGTTTTTAATTGTGGGGAAAATCGAAGGGGGAGAGAGAGAGAGGACGCAAAGAGTATCCAATTTTTTGTTTCAGGAAATGTGGAGATAATCCTAATTGTTTCAGTAGATGTCATTAAAAGCTACATCGAAGGATTCTGACATCTGATTGTTTCTTTCTAGGATAGAATGCTTGTAACTTGCTTAATCAGAGCTGACTTTGATGGGCTTCAGAATTTAGTTCAATTAAGTTAAAACTCAAGTTCATAATGGGTTTCTAGAATACGTCAGTCAATGGAATCCTTTCATAATGTGCAATTGGGTTGCATTTATTAGTCTAAACTCTGAACTTCTACGTCAATTTATATATGTGCTGGATCCTTTTCAAAGTAGAAATGAATGCTTTGATTCTATGTCTATTTCTCGGGATATTACTCAAATTAATCATAGGAATACAAATTTTTAAAATCAGTCCAAGGAGATTGATCCTGCAAGATTCTCAGCAAGAGATCACATCCAGTTATCTTAATTTTTCTGCTCTTGGGGCTGCATAGATACAAATAACACTAAGGTCTTGCCTAGTTAGTGATAATGAAATGGAATGTAATGAGTAAAGTAATGGAATTAAGAATGCAATAGAATGAAATGTATTTATCATTCTATTACCATACTTGGTTACATGAATTTTAAAACAAATGTAATGTAATGAGTATTATATTTTTATACTTGGTTATATAATTATTTTCATGTAATATAATGTATTGAATTTTTTTAAAAGAAATTTATCTTCAATTTTTTAAATTTATAATTTATCTATTATTAATATAATATAATAATATCAATACCTGATATTTAAAAATTAAATTTAAATTATTAAATAATTTTTCATAAAAATAATTAAAATTTACTCGAATAATTTTTAATTATTAATCATTATAAAAATATAATGGAAGTAATGTGCAATCACTGCAGAAAATTTGAAAAGGGAGTAGTAGTATTCTACTGTCCACGAACTCTCTTGGGTGCTGATGCATCATCTGCCTAAGATTTAGCACTGTCCTCTCCATCTTCCTGAGGCTCATCAGCAATGTCCTCTTCTCCTCGACCAATTTTGTCCTCTTCTTCATATCCAGATGCTCGCTCCCTCTTGTTAGTAACTTTGCAGATAACAAGATGGAAAACCTGAAGAATTCATTAAGAGAAAACAAAGATATCAACCATAAAACCTGAACATTCATGCATATATATAATAAAACTTGTATAAAGCTTCAACCATCAACTTATTAATTTGATTATTTTACTGATACTGTGTTAGAGTAATGGTGACGACATATAATGAGAGAATGAAACAAATAAAGAGAAAATAAAAAAATAAAAAAAGATTAAAAAAAAGAGATGAAAAAATAAAGAGAAAATAAAAATAAAAAATAGGAAAAAAAGTATAAGAAAAAAATAAGAGAAACAATAAAAAAAATAAGAAAAAAATAAAAAATAAATTAAAATAAATAATGGGGGTATGTAAGAAAATAAAATAAGACATTGAGACATATATGAAAATAAAATTGGGTATAGAAGTAATGAATGAAAATTTAAAATTTTTAAGTAAATAAAATTAAAAAGTGTGACATTTTTTGTTATCTTTTATAAGATGTATTGTAATGAGGAATACATAGATTTTTTAAGGATTGTCAAATACAGCTTTAAAAGTAATGAGGATTACTTATGTAATTTCCATTATATTGAAACAAAAAAAAAAATTCTCTACCAAGCATAGTAATGAATTATGGAATGTAATAGACATTCCATTACAAGGCCCATTACCTCCAACCAAGCAAGACTTAAGTGCAAAAGGGAGGTACTTGTCTCGTTACTTCTCAAAGAATATATGAAGAGAAGAATAAGAATGCCTTCTACCAATAGGTAATTCTGAAACCAGAGGAGAAATTACAGCGGGAATCATGATATTATATGTAACCATATTAATCAATAAGAAGAGAAAGACCATGAATTGCACAAACCACAACCCTAATTGCATCTCATTCATGCTTTACCTGGTTGCAATTTGCAAAGGGAGGAACCCTGATGCATAGGATAGAGTTGTGATTGTGTTGAAGGCATAGCCCTTGTTGTGCTTTGCAGCGAAGGAGACCTTGTATGAACAGGCAAATTACTAGCTGGAGACATTGCTTCACCTGAAATTTGTAGACCCTCAATTGCTTGCAATGGATCATTGTCTACAGCTGCACACCATAATATATCCAATTTGGAATAATATAGCCTAAATAAAAACTGAGCCAGAGGAAAATAGACCAACAATAAAGATTATCTCACCCTCAGAAACAGAGGATGAAGGTTCTTCAAGAACCAAAGGTAGGAAAAGTCTATACGAGGAACTAGGATCATTAAGGGCATTGAGAACTCAGTTAGCTGAAGGTTTTTTCTCATTTTGGTGTGCTTCTCCATCCAGATCATCCATCTCATTATTGCTAATAGGGTCAGGAAACATGATTTGCTTACTGTGGTTTCTTTACCATATTGTGTAGCAGGTGTATTAGCCAAAGTAACACTAAGTTACTTTTTTAGATATATGTGAACGAGTATGCCAGCTATAAACCTAGGCCCTTTTGGATTTAAATCGATAAGAGCATCTAGTAATTGTCGTAACAACTTCCTTGTATATTTTTAGATATATATGAACGAGTAGAAGTAGGATCCTAGGAAGGACATAACATAATCTAATGATTTAGTACCAATAGTGCATTCGTTATACAATACCAGAGGAACAGAAATTAACATGTCTATTAGAAATGCACAAATACTAGTATAAACGAAACTAATATACTACCACAATATTCTGAAAAATAACCTTTACATACACTAACAGAGGAAATAGAAATTAACATGTCCATAAAAAATGCTCAAATACTAGTCTAAAGGAAACTGATATACTATTATAAAACTTTTGTAAAGTGAAAACAGAAATTAACATGTCTATAAGAAATTCTCAAAGTCTAAAGGAAACTAATATACTATAATCTTTTTGTGAAGTAAACTCCATATGCTAGCTCATCAAGGAACTTGGTTGTTATCATGGCCCCTGCTCCTAAAATTGTAGCCCATTGTGTTGCTTGGAGAAATAGATCTTATACTGGAGTAGATGGCAAGGGATCAAAGATCGTCATGCCAGCAATATCAGAAGTAGAATATGATTTTCCCCCGATCGAATTATCAGGCCTAATGAAAGAAAGAGCAGGACAACTGCTATAACAACTAGTCATAGATGAGGCACTAGTAGACTGATCACGCATCAAATTGAAATTAAAATAACTAGAAATTCCCGAAGTAAGATCGGAGCTGCCAAGATATGAATGATTGAGGCCAACGGTTGCAGCAGAGGAGTTATTTTGATGAAGAGTACCAGAGCTGCTATTAGTGGCTGCAATAAAAGAGGTGTTGCTGGCTGCAGTGGACTGCATAGAACTGCTCCAAGATGGAAAAAAAGCAAAATTGGAGCCTCCAAGATGTGATGAATTAGTGATGCCCCCAGAGGAGCCAATGCCAGCAGTGGAGCCAGTGCCAACAGTGGGAGCAGTGGATCAGAGACATGAGCACTTCCTCTACGCTTCAAAAGCAGGCTATTAGGTTCAATGATGAACTCAGTCTCTTTAAGAAAAAAAAACTATTAATTTTTTCCCAAAGAATAGTCCACTTAGAAAATGCAACACAACTGTCCATTACTCCATTAAGTCCACTGTTCAATTCACTTACAATAGAACTAAAATCCCTCCCCTCTGTGCAAATGAGCTGAAAGCTATCTGTTGTCCTGACTACCTTTGGATATTGCTCTAAGCAATGTATTAGGAGTTTATGATTAGTTCTTTTCAGGTACTCTGGTATGAGATATGATATTCCTGCCTTTTTAAACTCGGACCACAAAGTAATTTGATCATTTAAAATACTGAAATTTTTACAATTAATTAATAAATTAATAAATGAGGTTAACAAAAAACAACAAGACAGATTATAGATCCATGAGAGCACAAAGAAGCGACTAACAATAAAGAAGAATGGAAAATTTTGATGTTTCAAAAAAAAATCAAATTAACAATAAACAACATATTACAGATCTATGAGAGCCACATTTATGGAGAAAACAACAATAACAAAAAGATAAGAACAATGATATGATAGAACAACAAAATAATGTGCAAGTAAAAATGAAGCGGGATGTTTTTAGGCCTATGGAAGGCATAAAACAGTTGGACCTGAGAATGATAGATTTTGACTGATTTCGATCTAAATTAACATAGCTGGGCTTAAACTGACTGAGATTGACGAATTTTGACTGTATTTATATAGTTTTGAATTTTTTTATTTAATTATTTAGGATAATTATTTAATTAGTGATAATATTATATTTATTTAAGATTTTATTTTATTCTTATTTTATTAGTTTTCTACCTTAATTAGGATTTTAGTTAGGATTAGAGAGTTTTACTATAAATATGTAATGTTAGAATTTTTGTAGATAAACTTTTATTCATTTTTATCAATTGATTTGAGCTTTGGCTTTATTTTGGTCTCTGGATTGAGGCTTGTTTTTTAAGTCTTTGGATTAAAATTTGTTTATCTTTGATAATCGAACGTGTTTTGATTATTCTCGTGCTACACTCTGCGTCATGTGGTATCAGAGTCAGGTTTCTCCTAATCGATGGCTTACACTGGTGGTAGTGGTGGCAATCAATCCCGTGACGGTAATCGGGGATTACAGACTATTTAGAGAGCAGTTGAAGAGCAACAACGATCAATCCAAAACATAACCCATCAATTTGAGATAATTCAAAATTAGAGGGTGTAGGAGCGATGATATTGATCAAGGCAAAGGAGTTAACCATGTCAAACCTATCATTGATCCCATTTCTAAGAATCAAAACTAAAAGAGGTCAGTGATGAATTATGAAGAAGATATGAAGATGCTGATCTACGGTTGTTTTTAATTGAACTTGGCGAGGAAGAGGAAGAAGAGTCAACCAACTGCATCCAGTGGTATCAACTTGAAGAAGAAGAGATTAAAGAAGAAACCAATCTTAAAAAGAAGATTGATGGTCAAGTTAAAAATCTCAAAGGTGAATATGTTGATTTTTTTAGAATTGCAAAATTTGATTGTATTATAGTTAATTTTCTTTTTGAATTTATGGATGTTGCAAAGTCTCGAGTTTTTTTTATGAAGACGAATGTATTTAAATTATTTATTTTATTAGCATGGAAGAGTTCAATTCTTAAGTATAAACTCGAGGATGAGTTTTTTATAAGTGGAGGTAACTGACGCGGGGCGTTTTTGGGTTTATGGAAGACATAAAATAGTTGGACCTAAGAATGATGAATTTTAACTAACTTTAACCTAAATTAACATAGTTGGGCTTAAACTAACTGAGATTAACGAATTTCAACTGTGTTTATTTAGTTTTAAGTTTCTTTTTTATTTATTTAATTATTTAGGATAATTATTTAATTTGTGATAATATTATATTTATTTAAGATTTTATTTTATTCTTATTTTATTAGTTTCATACATTAATTAGGATTTTAGTTAGGGTTAGAGAGTTTTACTATAAATATGTAATGTTAGAGTTTTTGTAGACAGACTTTTATTCATTCTTATTAATTGATTTGAGCTTTGGTTTTGTTTTTTTTTGCTCCACTAATTGCAGCAGAGGAGCTGTTTTGATGAAGAGTACCAGAGCTATTATTAGTGGCTGCAACAAAAGAGGTGATGCTGGCTGCAGTGGAGTGCATGGAACTGCTTTAAGATGGAAAAAAAGCAAAATTGGAGCCTCCAAGATGTGATGAATTAGTGATGCCCCCAGAGGAGCCAGTTCCAGCAGTGGGAGCAGTGGAGCCAGTGCCAGTAGTGGGAGCAGTGGATCAGAGACATGAGCACTTCCTCTACGCTTTTAAAGCAGGCCATTATGTTCAATGATGAACTCAGTCTCTTTAAGAAAAAAGAAACTATTATTTTCTTCCTAGAGAATAGTCCACTTAGAAAATGCAACACAACTGTCCATTACTCCATTAAGTCCACTGTTCAATTCATCTACAATAGAACTCAAATCCCTCCCCTCCGTGCAAATGAGCTGAAAGCTATATGTTGTCCTGACTACCTTCGGATATTGCTCTAAGCAATGAATTAGGAGTTTATAATTAGTTCTTTTCAGGTACTCTGGTATGAGATATGAGATTCCTGCCTTTTTAAACTCGGACCACAAAGTAATTTGATCATTTAAAACACTACAATTTTTACAATTAATTAATGAATTAATAAATGAGATTAACAAAAAACAACAAGACAGATTATAGATCCATGAGAGCACAAATAAGCGACTAACAATAAAGAAGAATGGAAAATTTTCATATTTTAAAAAAAAATCAAATTAACAATAAACAACATATTACAGATCCATGAGAGCCACAGTTACAGAGAAAACAACAATAACAAAAAGATAAGAACAATTATATGATAGAACAACAAAATATTGTGCAAGTAAAAATGAAGCGGCATATTTTTGGGCCTATGGAAAGCATAAAATAGTTGGACCTGAGAATGATGGATTTTAACTGATTTTGATCTAAATTAACATAGCTGGGCTTAAACTGACTGAGATTGATGAATTTTGATTGTGTTTATTTAGTTTTGAATTTCTTTTTTATTTATTTAATTATTTAGGATAATTATTTAATTAGTGATAATATTATATTTATTTAAAATTTTATTTTATTCTTATTTTATTAGTTTTCTACCTTAATTAGGATTAGAGAATTTTACTATAAATATGTAATGTTAGGGTTTTTGTAGATAAACTTTTATTCATTTTTATCAATTGATTTGAGCTTTGGCTTTGTTTTGGTCTCTGGATTGAGGCTTGTTTTTTAAGTCTTTGGATCAAGACTTGTTTATCTTTGATAATCGAACGTGTTTTGATTATCATCACACTAAACGCTGCGTCATGTGGTATTAGAGCTAAGTTTTTCCCAATCGATGGCTTACACTGGTGGTAGTGGTGGCAACCAATCCCGTGACGGTGATCGGGGATTACAGACCATTTGGAGAGCAATTGAAGAGCGGCAACGATCAACCCAAAACACAACTCAGCAATTGGAGATGATTCAAAATTAGAGGGTGTAGGAGCGATGATATTGATCATGGCAAAGAAGTTAACCCTGTCAAACCCATCATTGATCCCATTCCTAAGAATCAAAACCAAAAGAGGTTAGTGATGAATTATGAAGAAGATATGAAGAGGCTGATCTATGGTTGTTTTCAATTGAACTTGGCGAGGAAGAGGAAGAAGAGTCAACTAACTACATCCAGTGGTATCAACTTAAAGAAGAAGAGATTAAAGAAGAAACCAATCTTAAAAAGAAGATTAATGGTCAGGTTGAAAATCTCAAAGGTGAATATGTTGATTTTTTTAGAATTGCAAAATTTGATTGTATTGCAGTTAATCCTCTTTTTAAATTTATGGATGTTACAAAGTCTCGAGTTTCTTTTATGAAGACGAATGTATTCGAAATATTTATTTTGTTAGCATGGAAGAGTTCAATTCTTAAGTATAAACTCGATGATAAGTTTTTTATAAGGGGAGGTGACTGACGCAGGGCATTTTTGGGTTTATGGAAGGCATAAAATAGTTGGATCTGAGAATGACGAATTTTGACTGACTTTGACCTAAATTAATATAGTTGGGCTTAAACTAATTGAGATTAACGAATTTCAACTGTGTTTATTTAGTTTTGAGTTTCTTTTTTATTTATTTAATTATTTAGGATAATTATTTAATTAGTAATAATATTATATTTATTTAAGATTTTATTTTATTCTTATTTTATTAGTTTCATACCTTAATTAGGATTTTAGTTAGGGTTAGAGAGTTTTACTATAAATATGTCATATTAGAGTTTTTGTAGACAGACTTTTATTCATTCTTATTAATTGATTTGAGATTTGACTTTGTTTAATTTTGCTCCATTAGTTGCAGCAGAGGAGCTTTTCTGATGAAGAGTACCAGAGCTGTTATTAGTGGCTGCAACAAAAGAGGTGTTGTTGGCTGCAGTGGAGTGCATGGAACTGCTTCAAGATGGAAACAAAAAGCAAAATTGGAGCCTCCAAGATGTGATGAATTAGTGATGCCCCCAGAGGAGCCAGTGCCAGCAGTGGGAGCAGTGGAGCCAGGGCCAGCACTGGGAGCAGTAGATCAGAGACATGAGCACTTCCTCTACGCTTTAAAAGCAGGCCATTAGGTTCAATAATGAACTTAGTCTCTTTAAGAAAAAAGAAACTATTAATTTCTTCCCAGAGAATAGTCCACTTAGAAAATGCAACACAACTGTCCATTACTCCATTAAGTCCACTGTTCAATTCATCTACAATATAACTCAAATCCCTCCCCTCTGTGCAAATGAGCTGAAAGCTATCTGTTGTCCTGACTACCTTCGGATATTGCTCTAAGCAATGAATTTGGAGTTTATTATTAGTTCTTTTCAGGTACTCTGGTATGAGATATGAGATTCCTGCCTTTTTAAACTCGGACCACAAAGTAATTTGATCATTTAAAATACTGAAATTTTTACAATTAATTAATGAATTAATAAATGAGATTAACAAAAAATAACAAGACAGATTACAGATCCATGAGAGCACAAAGAAGCGACTAACAATAAAGAAGTATGAAAAATTTTCATATTTTAAAAAAAAATCAAATTAACAATAAACAACATATTACAGATCCATGAGAGCCACAGTTACGGAGAAAACAACAATAACAAAAAGATAAGAACAATGATATGATAGAACAACAAAATAATGTGCAAATAAAAATGAAGCGGGATGTTTTTGGGCCTATGGAAGACATAAAATAGTTGGACCTGAGAATTATAGATTTTGACTGATTTCGATTTAAATTAATATAGTTGGGCTTAAACTGACTGAGATTGATGAATTTTCACTGTGTTTATTTAGTTTTGAATTTCTTTTTTATTTATTTAATTATTTAGGATAATTATTTAATTAGTGATTATATTATATTTATTTAAGATTTTATTTTATTCTTATTTTATTTGTTTTCTACCTTAATTAGGTATCACACCTTATCCTCTAATTAACTACTAATATTTAATTATCTACAGTAAGCATAGTTATTAAATTCTTAATACACTTAATGAGCTTTCAAGGTTATATACCAATGCTTAATGATATAAATGAAACATGTACAAATTTAAAACCTTTCATTCTTACATCGGTACTCTGGCTTATAAACTCTTCAAACCTCAATTAATATTTTTCTTAGAATTTCTATGTCCATTCATCATTATTGATCATATACATACATTCACAATTGATACACCAATTCATCATCATTGATCATAACATCATAATATACCCAGATCAAACATATATATAAATATATCATAAGCACCGTAGTGCTAACCATCCATCCACATAGTAAATATATATACATCACCAAAAATCAGAGTACTAGATGCTAATACAAATAATAAAAGATACATCATCATTTTCCCTAGCATCTAACCCTCAAACATAAGCCTCAGATCACAGTCTGGCATAAGATGGTGGTAGAGGTAAAGATAGCAACAACAGCACAAGTCCAGGCCTAATTCTCAGTAAAATAACTAGCCCACTAACTCAAAGATAGCTCTGGTGACATGCCCAATAGGGTGAGGAAATGGCTGTAAGCAAAAAGCCCAAAATCTGATGCATCCACAAGACTGCATCACACCCATGTGAGGGTGACCTCGACATCCAGGGAGGTGGCATACGTGATGCGGAAGATCGAATAGACGCTATCCTCATGCTCCTCTCGCACGGACGAGACTCGTGCATATGCTCCTATGGACACAACTGTAACCTTAAATACTAGTTCTGCATCTGCATCATGGCACACAACATACCACACCTGGGTCTCTGCAGGCATAACCTCATAAACCATAGATGCCCACTGTACTACCATAGGTGCTAGGCTATCACTAAGCTGTGAAAAATATTTTAAAAACGGTGGTGAGTAATTCCGAAAGAAATTACCCAGCGAGCAAATAGTATAGTTTTTAAAGCAAGACTATTTATTCAAAATATACCAAACCTCAAAATGCAAAAAGGTATTTGAATACTGCTAAATCATTACAAGCATTTACAAATTCAAATTATAAACCATTTTATAATAAATCTTCATTGTACGAAAATATTTGGCAAGATATTTCCATCAAATGCTTTTAATAATGATAATAAATCCAAATGATCAAGGATATAATTTTTCTTCTTCCGAAATAAAATTCAAAGCATTTCAAATTATCAAATGAATCATTGATTTCTTTTAAAAGTTATCCAATAAGAATCATCACAAAATTATAGTCTAAAATGCTTACTTTAAATGAACACAAAATCCATAAAATTCTATAATAGTTAGAAATTCAAAAGCTAAGTAAGCTTTATTCCCCAAACATTACCAATAACAATCCTCATAATATTCGGTTATCACAAAGGTTTCCATCCTTTGATTTGTTAGGAGGTTTCACCTCAATCGTTATTAAGGTTGAGAGTTTAATCATTACAAATACAGCATTATTATTGATTATATTATCTCAATTGATAATTCAGGTCATTACCTCACAATAGGTAATTCTCAACCCTTTCCCCGAAGGAAATAACAATATACAACATCTCTCACCCTCACATATTATTTCACTTTCTTTCCATGGCTTACACTACCCAAATCACATATTCATTTCAATATCATCATATGCATACATATAAACCACAAGGATTCGCCCCAAAGGCACCTTTGAATCCCTGCGCTGTCCCAAAGACAGTTATCAATCGAGTGGCCAGCTCATCATTCCCAACTCATCCCATATACATATACATATATACTCTCATATATAATTACATTTCAATATCAGTTATTCACAATGATTTAGTCCATTTGTCTGAGACTTCACAACATATAGTAATTTAGGTATCTTTTATTCGTTAATACGAGTTAATCGACAATCAACCAGAATTATCAAAACTAACGAATTAATCTTATTTCTGATGTTTCCAACTTTCTAGAACATCAATCTATGATTTGGTTCATCGGTACGCAATAATTAAAGCGAAATGGTCATAATCGGACGCGTTACGAATCACGGAGGTGCGAGCACAGTGCAGGGGCGCCGACTTCCTGAGCGGAGGCGCTGACTGCACGCCGCGGAGGCACCGCCCTCTCAGGCAGAGGCGCCGCCCTCTTGCCATTTTAAAGGCATCCCAACTTCCCATCGCTAAGGCGTCACCATCTCGGGCGGAGGCGCCGCCCAGCATCACGGAGATGCCGCCTATAAGCGCGCAGGTGCCACCCAGCATGTCAGAGGTGCCGCCTCTACGGTGAGGCGCCGCTGTCACACCCTCCAGGTGCCACATACACGTGTCCAGAACATTAAAATTTATACACGTAAATAATAAAATTTTTCACAATTTGAAAGCTTCTTTATATTTATATATCAAAATATCATTTATACATAGTATTAAAAATTACAAAATTACAATAGCAAAACTTATGTCTTTACAAAAACTACATGCTTAAT
>CATIWO010082120.1:0-11456 GCA_949673435.1 Macaranga tanarius | reverse complement strand
AGATGTGAGTATCTCTTGTGAGATGATTGAAATGAATATATATGAATGTGAATTGTGAAATGTGAGATATGTAATGAGAATATGAAATTTGTGATATGTGAATTGAGAATTGAAATGATGATAAATCTGGGATCTCTATGTAAGGAATAGTCCCAGATGGTGAGGAAAATGTGTGATAGTGAGGCTGAGCCGGGCGGATAGCCTTCATTGATGTGAAATCTGGAACTGAGTCGGCCGAATAGTTCTAGTAGTGGTCACATGTGAAAAAATGAAATGTGAGACGAACAAGCTGAGCCGGGCGAATAGCTACCCAAAATTTTTATGTTAGGATTTGTGAGGTTGTGAGACTGGGACTAAGCCGGGCGGATAGTCTCAGTATGTAACCACTTGTGAGAAATGCGCATTATGAGGTGGTTCCGACCGAAAACTAAATTATGTTGTGTCATTAATGAATGAGTTATATTTTAAATGAGTTTCTATTTCTATGTGATTTATATGATTATTGTTTTATATGGTTGTGATTATGAAATGAGATGTGAATATTTATTTAATTAATATGAATACATGAGTTGTGAATTCATAAGATGAGATATGATTATTAATTAATATGGTTGTGATATGTAAGAGTAAGTGGTATACCTCGAGTATATATTTGGTTTATAAATTGGTATATATTTGGTTTATGATTGGTATATATGAGGTTTATGATTAGTATATCTTTGGTTTATGATTGGTATATATTTGGTTTATGATTGGTATATATTTGGTATATGTTGGGAATATATTTGGAATATATTTAGTATATATTGGGAATATGTTTGGTATATCTTGTGTTTACATTTCGTATGTGTTGGAATTAAGGTATGATTTCTATTGAACTTAATCTATATATATATCACTTAATTAGTTCTTGAGAAATGATATATATATTGTTATATCAGTAATTACTTGTTGAGTTGCAAGCTCACCCCTTTGCAACTATTTTTCAAGAGATAGTTAGTAGAGCTTGGCGCTTGATTAGCTTGTGATTTTCTGGAGGCCTGAGGTATGCTTGGTGAACCATCCTTCATCCTTATTTTTCATGCATCATTTTTCATTTTGTAATGATGCCATATTTAAGTTGGCCTTATGTAATGTTTGAGTTGAGTATGCTTTATGCAATGCACATGTGAGCATTAGATTGCGCAGTTCATGTAAATGGCGATATTTTGCCATATTTTGGTATGTTGATTGATTGAGCAAATTATACAATATAATATGTGCAAAGCATTATTCAAGAAACATGTTATGTTAAGATTGTGTTATGAAGCATGTAAGTAAGTGTTGGTGGTTTAAGAATATAAATATGAGATTGTTGATTGTAAGATTGATCATGTGTTATATAAATGGTGGTGAAAGATGTATTAAGTTCGAGATGAGCTATGTATTTGAAAGTGTTGTTATAAAGCACTTATTAATGTATTTTGAACGTGGTTGAATGTATATATGTCATGTTGGTTGTTTTTCATCTTCAAAATGAGTGAAAAATCAATGTTTTAGAAGCTTATATGCATGGGATAAATGTTAGGATTGATTTGGTATAATTTAGTGTGCTTAGCATGTGTTGTTATAGCTTGATTTGGGTTTGAGTCATATGCTTTAAGATTACAATCCACTTCAAGGGCATTTTAGTTAAATTATGTAAATGAATTTAGTCCTTATGTCTTCATGATAGTTGTATCCCTCTGAAATAGCTTTCCATAGCATTTTGAATCACTTAAATCTGAGTTCTGTAGAGGGAGTTATGGCTGATAGAGTGCGATATGGTCCGTATGCCATGCAAGCATACCCTCAAATACGGCCGTGTACCAATATAGCACAACCGTGCGGACACAGAGATAAGGAATTCGAGCTCGCAGGCACTGGCGCACGGCCGTGTGCATTCCTCACACGGCCATGTACGGCCTACTTGCAGAATTATAATATTTTGACCATAACTTAAGCTACAGACCTCCCAATGATGTGTGGTTTAAAGATATGGAAACTTTAAAGAGTTATTTAAAACTTTTATGTTTTAAGAATTTCCAAAATCCACCTTTATAATGGTCAAGTATGGCCGGACATTTTATTGCTCATATTGATTTGCAATTTGCCATGCATGACCTTTAAGTGTTCAAAACCTCATAACTAATTTTGTGCATTTCCAAATTGAGTGATTCAAGTTGAAAATGAAACTAGACTCATAAATAAAGAGTTTTTAATGATTTATAAATGAATTTTTTTGACTCAGTTTTATATATGGTTATAAAAGTTTATACTCCATTAGTTTTAAGCCACATTTGTATAAGTATGTGTTTTGTGGTTGGATTTGATGTTGTTATGCATTCCATATCTATGTGATTTGTGTGATGAGTATGAAGGTGCATGGCATGTGGTTGTGTTCTTGAAAGAATTTTTTTCTAATTGGAACACGTGTCGCGATGGGTTTGAGGCCACGTATTGCAGGTCTCACACATACCCAATGTATATTAATTCTCTAATTCTACAACTATGTATACATAGTCAATTCACATAACCAAAAGAATGTATAATCATATATGCAATTTCAAACATTCTTTCAAATGCTCACTAATTATTAATTCAAGTGGGAGAGTATAAATATACTAAACAACCAAGAATGCTCATATTACATGATCTCACATTTCAATACTTTATTTAATATTTGCATTCATCTTAACAATAGAAGATAGCATCTCATAAAGATTTATATAAAAGCCAGAACTCAAGCATTTACATCTTAACTTTATTATTTAGTATCTGGCCGAAATCATTGTCACACAATTATATCATACTTAGCCAATTTTGGCTTATTTTTCACAATCATAATTTCCACACGTGGCCATATACTGAGACTACCCCCCAGCTCAGTCTCAGGTCTCACTCTCACACATCAATTATGGTTAGCTATCTGCCCGGCTCAGCTTTCTCATATCTCATAATCAGTGGAGGCTATTCGCCTGGCTCAGTCTCCACTATCACATATATATTTCACATTGTCACCTCTCACTTAAATTTCACATTCATATGAGGCACAACACAACATAACATAACATAATCATATTGTCAAAATTAATAATCACAATAAGTAATGTCTCACTATAATCATCATTCTACAACCATAATATAATCACTTCCATACAAAATCTCATTATAAAATATTAATACCACTCAGAACACCATTCCATAGCACATCCAATCACACACCTCTCGATATATATATATATATTATACAATAATCCACAATTTTCTAATGTGACAAATTAGTCCATAATTTTCTTACAAATAGGTCCCTCTCTACCAACATGTACATACCCCAACTCAAACATTATCCAAAACTCTACTCTATATATCATGATAGTATAATACATGAACAGAGCATCTAAGATGCGGGTGTCACAATATGAGCAGTAAAGAGGGAAAACTTATTGTGTGTGCACATAAAAGGAGGCAAAAAACTTGAGTGTAGTATAAATGATGAGGGCTTAATGAATGTTTATCTTTATAATACTAACGAGATTAACTTTTCCTTGTTTTGTGTTTTTAAAGTTCTTATGCAAGATTTTCTACCATGTAAAGATCAATTTAAAGTTGTTTATGGATTTTCTATTGCATGCAAAGTCAAGAATTCTTGTAAAGTCTTTGTTCATAGCATGAAGTACTTGAGATATTCAGGTTTTATATTTAAAAGGGAGCGACAGTATGCCAATCCTATCAAGTACATGAATGCAAGTCCTATGTTCCAAGTGTGCATTCCAGTTCAATTTATTTTGAATATGCTTGTGTGGATTAACACTTTAAAGAAAGAGTCGTCAAGCAATGAATTTACTACAGTGTTTGATCCCCGAGGATTCATAAGGGTGTTAATTTGCAATAAAGAGTTTTCTTTCCAAAGGCATTCTATATTGCAACCAAGTATTGATAGACTATTTCAAATGGAGGACTGCATCAATGATAATATTTGTAAGCTTGATATGCAAGGATAAGATTTGAGGATGAATCTTCTTGAGGAAGGAGGGAATGATGAGAATCAAAGTAGGCAAGGAGCATTCACAGGTCAACTATATAGAATTGGGGTCCAATGTTGATAAATCAAATCAAACATACTAATGTGGCACTTTCAAAGTTGATCTACAACTTTCTAGCAAAGAAAAATATGCATTTTAAAGATGTCAAAGTTAAGGAAGTATCACCAAAGCTTGTCAATGTGTTTTTGGCGAATTTTCAAGACTTTAAAGGAGTATCAAATTCAACACGCCCGTGTCCTGATTCATATGGTCGTGTTGAAGTTGCTTAAAAGGGGCAGAGAGGTACACACCTTGGGACACACCCTGTATCCATGCTCGTGTCTACAATACACTAATGTACCTGCCCATGTTCAGTACGGCCTAATTTTAGGGATTTGAACAAGGTCGTGTTGCCAGTCCTGAGTCAAATCTGAATTAATTTAGATTTTATTATTTTAATTCCTATTTTTAGTTTTAGGGTTTAGTTTATGAGTCCTAAGTTTAATAGGACTTTCATAGCTTTTATTTTCCTATAAATAAGCATCATTCTTGATGTAAAAATAACTAAGTTTTGAGATCAATTAAACTTTCTAGGAATTTATTTTCTTTGGTTCTTGCATAAAATATATTGACCTTATTAAGCTAACTATTTATGACGGTCATTCTTATTCTCTATTACCCTCTTATTCTTTTCTTTATTGTAGGGTGTGGTGGAAATCACTCTAAATTAATTTGATCAATTTGTAATAAAGGGTGTTAGGTTTAATATACCTAAGGTTTGGATTAGTTGATTCAAAGGAATTTTATGTTTCTTTCTTCATCTTTTTCTTTTATTATTGATTATTTGTTATGTAAATTTTGGTACTTTCTTAGACGCGTGTGAATTGATTTAAGATTGTTACGATTTTCCAATCAAGATTATATCAATTTTAAGTCTCCTAGTGTTGTCTATGAAAAGTTGGTAGCTTATTTGATTTGATATAACTAGCTATTACTTGTTACTGGGTTAATGGTGTCATTGATATATCTAGGTTTTTGTGCCCAGACATCTATTTCAGACCAGTGATGGAGGAACAACAGCTTCATAAATTATATGGATTTATAGTGACAGAATTATTGAGGTGATTGGTGTTTTTGTGGAGGAGTCAAGGATAGGAGAAAAAGAAGGTTGAGATTTGAGAGCTTGGAATCGATGGTCGATATCAGGGAGGAGGTAGTCAAGGGAGAGGCGGGACATGCATCAACAGGTGGATAACTTCAAATGTAGATCATCTTGGGTACACCGAAGCAATTGAAAAAAAAAAACTATTTAGCTTAATCCTTTTTCATTTGACACTTTACTCAATTTAGTGCTTTTAGTGGTTTAATTATTTGCTCTCAATTTTGCAATGGGTTTATTATGAAATCTTCATCTTGATCAATTTCTAGATTAAATTTGATTTAAGTAGAGAAAAAAATTAAAATGGTATGTCTGATTTTAGATTTTACTCACCAACTATTTAATATATTGCCAAAGAAAAAATTTTCTTTATTTTCAACATTTTTGGGTTAAATTTATTGCTTGTTATTTATTTTAATTTACTGGTATTTTGTGCATTATGATGGAAATGTGTGGCAATGATGGCAGCTTGGTGAGACAAGATAGTGGTCATGAAGGTTGTTGATGGTGGTGGTGCAAATGGAGGTGTCGGGAGGAGAGAAGAAGAAGAGGGTCTTAATTGTAAATTTTTATCATCTTCAAATTACAATTAAATCCTTCTTTTGTGCATTTTTTCATATAAATATATTAGATAGACATGTCAACAAAACTTTTTATCTTCACTTGCTTTAAAATGCGTGGAAGTCACCCTTATGGACACTGTGGTAACTGGTAAGTCAAGTGCTTAATGAAATAAAAACTCTAACTTTATGGGTTGGATGAATGTAAAATAGAAATTGAAATATGTAATAGGTTAAAGTGAAAGTTGACAGATGATATACGTCAAAGTGGAAAAGTTTGGAGGTGAAAAGGTGTATTCGGCCATTTATTATTATATTAATTGCTGGGATTTTTTTTTTTTTGGAATTTGGTAGAAGTAGGGTTTTAATATAAGTGAAGCTGACTCCGTGAGTTAGTCCGTTAGTCGTGATGAATTCAGAGAAATTTCAAATTGCTATTGAGTTAAATTTAAGTTTAAATTATTTAAGTTGGCTGGTGAATTGAGTTTGATTTTTATAGTATTTCATTCATTAGATTTGTGAATCTAATGGAGTTGTCTATATTTTATTTTTTTATTTTTTTATTTTTTATTTTGATATAATTATATAAATATAATATTGAATCCAGTTAAATCGAGTTTAACTTCAAATATTTTATAATTTTTTTCATTTATTAAATGGAACAGCTCATTAATTCGAGTTAAAAAATTATTTAATCAAGTTGAGTTTGATATTTAAGAGGGAAAACTCAAAAAATATTTGAGTTTCGAATTTTAGAAAGTACTTTGGCCTAATCGTTTATAGTCTGAACTTGTAAGAAAATAAGAAAATAAAAAGAAAAATCTGAAGAAAGTGGGAAACATTTTCTCTAACTAAACAAGAACCATTGTTTTGCCTAACCAAATAGATGCCCTATGCCGTCAGCACGCACCCACATGATCTAGAGCCACCAATTGACCTACTCTGTTGGAGACAAAGAAGCCTCTAAGTGTCCAAATGGTCTTATACACTGTTACAAACTAAATTGGTTTGATGGCTATTCTTCATTTCCCCTCTTGCAGTCACTATATTTTACTGAACAACACCAAGTTCAATAAACATGAAACAAAATAAAACAGCAGTATTATAAACTTTCAACTTTTCAGTATCAAACACCCACAAATATATATATATATATATATATATATATATATATATATATATATATATATACAAGAAAGCTCCTAATCCATCACTCACCTATAATAACAAACATGGCAAATTCCTAGTTAGGATACATCCTTCTAAAATTATTTATTTTAGTACTTGCCTCCATATGTACTTTCACTCTCCAACACCTTTCTAACAAATAACCTGCTGACCACAACGTTACTACTGATCACAGCAGGAAATTTTTTTTTCTTTTTTTGCTAATTCAATTCAAACACAATTACAAATGTATATCATTCACAATTTCTTCTATTACATCTCCAATTATCCGACATTCCATCTCTTTTGCCAAATCATTCACTTCATCATCTATCAAGCCTTTCCAAGGTGTTGATCCTATGCTCTTATCCACCAGACTGTCTAGTGAGTAACAGGATTTATCATCCGGCAAATACAAGTATGCCCTGATGATCTTCCACGCGCTATCCAGTAATTTCACTCTGCATAAAGGCGGCATCGTGGAGAGACTCATGGTTTTTCTTTTGTATCTAGACATGGTCACTGGTGGTCCAAGGATAGTAGAAAGTGCTTCATTCAATAAGTCATACAACATTTTGTGATCTTTACTACTACTACTACTACTATAATTATCATCCTTGCACAATTTTCTGCAAGATTCTTCAACCTTTTCGAACACTGAGTTGTTGATAGGCTTTGCAACTGGATCCCATCTTGACAATATAGTATTTCATAAAAACCAGAAGCAACAAGCAAGTCCCTTATGTATGCTTCTACCTTATCCTCCAACTCAACCATTATGCACTCTTCGGGCTCTTACTTAATTGCTGAGTTTTTAGGCTCATCGGATTCTAGTTGACTTAGTTGTCTTCGCAACTCTGCATGGTCATCAAATTGAAAAGGGTATCAGGAGAAAAATGTCATATTTCAGGTTTAAATTCAATTAGATGATATGATAGGAAGAAAGCAATATATAGATTCTATACCATTCAAATTAGAGCTAATCTCTTTAAAAACCTATAGCATGGCACTATCATCCACTGGAGTGACATCAGATGTTGATACTGGGCTGAGACACTCCACTGGCCTCTAGAAATCTTCTTGTGCACTGCTGCATACTGATGCAGAGCTTGGAGGAACCTCAGTCGAGTTCTCCTGGGATGAAAAACAACCAAATATAAGTCAATTAGATGATAAAAAGATATGAAAAATATATGTTTTTCATACTACTCCAATGCCAAATGCACCTCTACCTCCGCCTTTTATTAGGGTGAATTTGATTTCTGTATCCCTTTTGTTAAAGGTTGGAGTTAAAGTTTTTCATGAAGAACATTCCCTGCTGCATCTATTCTCTCGCTGCCAGCCTTTACAAAACCATTCCCTGACATCTCCAAAATTGAGGTCTTCAATGGAGACAATTTCAAATGCTGGCAAGAGCGCATCTTCTCTGTCTTGGACATGCACGTTGTTACCTTTGCACTGGCAGATCCTCGACCTATGGAATCATCTGCCAAACAACTCAAGCTATAGGTTCATGCAAATAAGGTTTGCAAACACACCATCCTTAGCAATCTTTCTAATGATCTTTTTGATGTTTACTATGCATACAAGGAAGCCAATCAAATATGGGATTCAGTGACCACTCAATGCACTGCTAAAGATGCTGGGAAACAAAAGTTCATGATTGGAAACTACCACAGGTGGGAGATGGCCAAAAATAAAGATATCAAGGTGCAGATCAATGAATATTACAAGCTGATTGAGGACCTAAAAGGTGAAAATATCAACCTCTAAGAAGAGTTTGTGGCTGGACTGCTCATCGAAAAACTCCCTCAATCATGAGTGACTATAAACAACAGCTCAAACACAAGCACAAATAGTTGACTCTCAAAGAATTAGTCAAGCATATCATCATCGAAGACACAAATCGCAAAGAAATCAAAGCTGCCAATTCAAAGGGAATGACTGCCAAAGCAAACTTGATTCACCACAACAAAAGGTATGATCAAAAAACCCAATCTCAAAATTCTGATTACAAACCAAAGGTTGTAAACTCCAATACCTTTAAGAAAAAGGAAAATTATTTTGTTTATGGAAAGCCAGGTCACTATGCACCTCATTGTAGGAAAAGAGCTAGAAATGACAATCCTCCTAAACCCAAAGCTAATCTGGTTGAAGGAGATGACATTATTGCTGCTGTCATTTCTCAAGCTAACCTTGTGGCCAATATGAATCAATGGGTGGTGGACTCTGGTGCTACTAGGCATATTTGTGCAAACAAATATGCCTTTTACTCCTATACACCTATAAGAGATGGAGAAGAACATATTTATCTTGGTGATTCTCGAACTGCAAATGTTCTTGGAAAAGGGAAGGTTCTTCTCAAGCTCACATCTAGTAAGACCTTAGCTCTCAATGATATTCTTCATGTGCCTAATATTAGGGCGAATTTGATTTCTGTATCCCTTTTGTTCAAGGTTAGAGTTAAAGTGTCATTTGAATCTGACAAGATTGTAATGACAAGAAATAATGTCTTTGTGGGAAAGGGTTATTGTAATCAGGGACTTTTTGTACTGAACATTTCTAATATTATGAATGAAAATGCTAGTTCTTCTGCTTACTTAATTGATTCCATTGATTTATGGCATGCTAGATTAGGACATGTGAATGTTAGCTATATTAATAAAATGCAATCTCTTAGTATTATTTCTGTTTTTAGTAACACTAAATTGGATAAATGCCAAATATGTGCTGAAACCAAAATTACTAAGAAAACTTGTCATTCTGTTACTAGAGAAACTGATTTATTAAATTTAATTCATTATGATTTAGGTGATTTAAAATAAACTATAACTGGAGGAGGTAAGAGATATTATATTACCTTTATTGCTGATTGTTCTAGATTCTCTAAGGTTTATTTTGCTTAGAAATAAAGATGAAGCTTTTGATGCGTTTTTTTTTGTATAAAGCTGAAGTTAAAAATCAACTTAATAAAAAGATTAAAAGAATTAGATCTGACAGAGGTGGTGAATACATGCCTTTTAATGATTTTTGTGAAAAAGAAGGAATAATTCATGAAATTACTCCTCTTTATTCACCTGAATCTAATGGTGTTACTGAAAGGAAAAATAGAACTTTAAAAGAAATAATGAATGCATTGCTTGTTAGTTCATCAGCTCCTGATAATCTCTGGGGTGAAGCCTTTTTATCTGCATGTCACTTGTAGAACAGAATTCCTTATAAGAAAATCGGTAAGATACCTTATGAATTATGGAAAGGCTATAGTCCTAACCTTAAATATTTAAAAGTGTAGGGGTGTCGTGCTAAGGTTATGATGCCTGACCCTAAAAAAAGAAAATTAGGTTCAAAAACCTCTGATTGCATATTTATTGGCTATGCTGAAAATAGTGCTACATATAGATTTCTTGTTTTAAAAAGTGATGTGCTTGATTGTAACACAATCATTGAGACAAAAAATGCTGAATTTTTTTAGCATATTTTTCCATTAAAAACTGATGATATATCTCATGCACCAACTGAAAATATTATTGAAAACTCTTCTGAAGAGTTGAGAATGAGCAAAAGACAAAGACAAGAAACTACTTTTGGAAATGATTTTTATACATATCTTCTTAAAAATGATCCTTTAAATTTTTCTGATACTATTTCTTCTTCTGACTTTTTTTTTTGGAAAGAAGCAATTAAAACTGAAATTGATTTTATTGAACAAAACAAAACTTGGATTTTAGTTGATTTACCTCTTGGAGCTAAACCTATTGATTTTAAATAGATTTTTAAAAGGAAATTTAATCCTAATGGATTAATTAAAAAATAAAAAGCTAGACTCGTTGCAAAAAGTTTTACTCAAAAACAAAATGTTGATTATTTTGACACTTTTACCCCTGTGACTAGAATTTCTTCTATTCGAGTTTTAATTGCTTTAGCTTCTATCCATAAACTTTTTATTCATCAAATGGATGTTAAAACAGCATTTTTAAATGGTGATTTGGAATAAGAAATTTATATAGAACAACCTGAGGGTTGTGTAGTTTCTGGTCAAGAAAATAAAGTTTGTAAACTTCTTAAATCTTTGTATGGTTTGAAACAAGCTCCTAAACAGTGGCATGAGAAATTTGATCATGTTTTAATGTGTGATGGTTTTTCCTCTATTGAAGTTGACAAATGTGTATACACTAAAGTTATTGAAAGTGAGTGTATAATTATTTATTTATATGTGGATGACATGCTCATTTTTGGTACTTCTAAATTTGACATGAAAGACATGGGTGAAGCAAGTGTGATATTGGGTGTTCAAATCATAAGGAAGAGTGATAGTATAATACTATCGCAAAAATATTATGTTGAGAAACTTCTTAAGAAGTTTGGGCATTTCGATGTCACTCATGTGAGTACCCCTTATGATGCTAATACTCAATTAATGAAAAATAGAGGAGATCCTGTTGCACAATCTGAGTATGCTCAAATTATTGGGAGTTTATTGCACTTGATGAATTTCTCTCGACCTGACATAGCATATGTTGTGTGCAG
>CATIWO010082085.1:0-16112 GCA_949673435.1 Macaranga tanarius | reverse complement strand
AACCGAAATTTTTAATCTCCGAACTGTCCCGAACCGAAAATTTGGAGCAATTCCGGAGCTTTGATTTTTAAATCTCCGATAGTATGGAGCAATTCCGGAGAATTGCATTCTCCGAACCGAACCGGACCGTGCTCACCCCTGACTTCAACCCTAAACACACCATCACTTTTTTTCTTTCTTTCTTCGCTAGCCGCCCCCGCCCTCTTTCTCTCGTAGTCTATTTTTTTTTTTCCATTTTCATCTCCAATCCTAACAACCTCTGTCTCCTAATCTCATCGGTCACTGCTATCGCGGTCACCACCTCCATGTCTTCCGACCACCACCTTGCCGTCTGTTGCTTTCTCTTCTTTTCCTAGCCGTTTGTTTCAATTTTATCTTGTAGAGTTTATTAGAGTAATGGACAAAAGGCGGGTAATTTGCTAAAAGTAGGCAACTCGGTACATGAACATGAGGTATGAGAGGCAGAGGGAAAAAATTTGGATAGCTGATCACACAAAATTGCAGCCGGTCACACTAGGCTAGAGCAATGGCTTCTTTGTAAGGTTTTCTTCTTTTTCTTCTTCTTTATTGTTTTGCTAGATTTTGTTTATGCTTCATTTGTGCATAATTTGGCTTATATATATTGCTTTTACTTATTGCTTTTAATTTGAATTTGTTTGAATTCTGTGTTGCTTTTAATATTTCAGTTGTGTTTGAGTTCTGTTTCTCTTAATTATTTACTAGATATATCTGGTAGGAATCTGAGCAATGTATCATCTTCTTCATTGTTTTGCTAGATTTTGTTTATGCTTCATTTGTACATACTTTGGCTTATGTATTGCTTTTAATTTGAATTTGTTTGAATTCTGTGTTGCTATTAAGGTTTCAATTGTGTTGTGTTGCTATTAAGGTTTCAATTGTGTTTGAATTCTGTTTCTCTTAATTATTTACCGGATATATCTATTATGTATCTGAGCAATTGATCATCTAGATTTTGTTTATGCTTCATTTATACATACTTTGGCTTATATATCGCTATTCTCTTCATCTGTACATAGTTTGGCTTATATATTGCTCTTCTTCTTCTTAGTTGTTTTGCTAGATTTATTTATGCTTCATTTGTACATGGTTTGGCTTATACATTGCTGTTAACTATTGTTGTTAATTTGAATTTTGTGTTGCTGTTAAGATTTCAGTTGTGTTTGAATTTTTTTTCTCTTAAATAGTTACTGGATATATTTATAAGGAATTTGAGCAATGGATCATTTTCTTTTTCATTGTTTTTTTGCTTTATTTGTACATACTTTGGCTTATATATTGCTTTTAGTTATTGCTGTTGATTTGAATTTGTTTCAATCCTGTGTTCCTATTAATATTTCAGTTGTGTTTAAATACTGTTTCTCTTAATTATTTACCGGATATATCTATAAGGGATTTGAGCAATGGATCTTTTTCTTCTTTGTTGTTTTTTTTTCTAGGCACAGAAGATGTTTATCGGACTGGGAAAGGAATTACTTATTTTGGTGGGACAATTGTAGAACATCCCTACAAAGCTATCGACGAACGTCCTTTCCTCATTTGACACCTTGCAGCAATAAGATTAAGGTTAGCAGTAGGGAACTAACCTATCTTTGGCAGCCATTGACGACTCGGTCATTGACGCGGCTAGTCACAAACTCAATGAGTAGATCAACGTCCGAGTCAGAAGCAACTAATTCGACAAATGAGGATGATGCTGGTGCTGCGAAAGGAGAGGTTCCAGCTGAGGATGTACTAGTGCAGTATGTGGTGCTGCGGAGAGACTTGATAGACACGTGGCCGATGGGGAGCGTGGTAACGCAAGGATGCCATGCCTCTGTTGCTGCAATATGGGGAAACAAGGATGATCCCCACACTCTTCAGTACTGTAGCCCTGGAAATATCGATTATATGCACAAGGTGTGTGTGGTTAATCGGTTTTGATTTTATTTGATTTTATTTTGAATTAGAGAATGAGATGATTTGATTTTTTTTTTTTGGTTCTGAATTGAGATTTGAAATGTGATGATGAGTGAAGGTTACTTTAGAAGTGAAAGGGGAGGTTCAGATGTTGAACTTGTCAGAGAAGCTAAATGGTGGAGGGATTGTTCATAAGCTGTGGATTGAACAGCCTGAAAACATCCCTACTTGTCTTGCAACGAAGCCTTATCCTAAATCTTTTGTGGCTTCGTTTTTCAAGAAGTTGAAGCTTTGCAAGTGAAGCGATGCCTTGACATCTAAAGTGTAACTTTCAGAGATCCTGATGGGTGGTGGTTGGTAAAAAAAAACTTTACAAATTATTTTTTAAAGTCTGATAACTATAGTGATTCCCATTCCTTTCGATTTATTTTCTAATTCAATAAATTTTGCAGGTTTTTGTGGATAACGAGGACTTTCTGGCATCTCTGGATATAGAGCCTAAATATAACCCATATATGGATTTGGTTGATTATGCTTATAATAGGGAATGCCGATATGATGTTAATAAATGCTCATAAAAAAAATGACAGTTATGGATTGTCTTTTTTACTTTCTTTTAAAAAAGAAAGTGTAATTTTTTGTATTTTCCAGTAGAATCCTTTCTTTACTCTTTTTGTATTTCTGTGTCCTTTTAGAGCTTTGACAATATCTCAGTTTGTTGTTTGTTTGGCCGACTATTAAAAAAAACTGCAATTTTACTAATAATTCTATTTTACTGTCTGTTTTGTTCGAGTTATTACATTTGTTCCTCAATTATTTCATATGCAACGCGATAAAAAGAAATGTGAGCTTTTTAATGGCAGGTCTTCTATAGATTGAAAAAACATTTAGAAATTTGAAAATGGAGATAAAAAGCATCATCTATGGGTCACAAAAAATGGGATAGGAAATAGAAGCACAATATCACTCTTGATCAATTGTATTCTATGAGAAGGTAAGATTTTTTGGGCATACTTTGCCATATTATAACTGATTATCCATTCTAGATTTACTAGACCCTAGTAGGGAGATCAATGGTATGCTCTAAGTAATGTTAGCGTCTTTATTTGTTGAAGCTCTAGGGGTGGTTTGGTTCATACCTCGGAATTGGGATCGGGATCGGAATTGGAATGGAGAATAATTGAAAAGGGAATTAAAATTCTGGAGAATTGAAAAGGGAATGAAAATTTTAATATAGTGTTTAGTTCATTAAAGAATTTGAATTAAAATTATTTATATATATAATATTTTTACAATTATTTTTTATATATTAAAAGTTAGCATTATGATTATTTATTATAAAAAATAATTTTTTAAAATTATAAAAATATTTTTAAAATTTTTAAAAATTATCAAAAATTTTTTATTTGAATAATTTTTTTTTTCTTAAAATGTTTCCAAAAAAATTCTTAAAATATTTTAGTATTTTTTAAATTAATGTATATGTTTTATATCATAAATTTTAATAATATATAATAATTTTTAAATATTTGATCAATTTATAATTGGTTTGACTTGATTTCCATGAAAATGAAAATTCATTCCTTAAGAGTGTAAGGGGAATGGTGATTCCCACTAATGGAGGAATCTCATTCTCATTCCTAAGTAAATTTTAGTTAAACAAACACCAGAAATAGAAATTATCCATTCCAATTCCGATTCTCATCCTTAGTTTTTTTTTGTAAAACAAATGGACTCAAAGCTTTTATGATGCCAATATTCCATTATTCATAGATGGGCAATGATACGCTATATCAACACGATAATTTTTTTAAAAAATATAAAAAAGCCCCCCATTTTACAGAGAACATAAAATATTAAGGGGCTAAAATTAATATTTGCTGCGAAGGCACACCGTCACGTTGCGCGACAAATATAATTTCCTTCATAGATAATGTGTTAACATATATATAGATTAGCTCAATATGTAACTGCATCAGCACCACTGAGTTCACTACTTACGAACACTTGTCACTAAGAGATATCTAATTTGCATCTGAATTATTTATATTTATTTATTTGCTTTACATTTTATGAGAAGTTGTTGAGTATATCTAATGGCTTTATTTTAGATGAAAAATTTAGAAATAGACCGACTATTCCCTTGGAGAAATGCAACTGAATTTGATATCTGTTACAATCCCAATACTTGGACAAAACCCTAACTATTTGAGAGAGAAAATTTAGAGAGAAATAAAATGATAGTATATATATATATATATATATATATATTTGAAAATCTGCTCTTTATGGATATAAAGTCATTTTCTTTCTTATGCACCCATATACTAGCAACACTATTCAATTAGTTTTCATTCGGTGTTACCAAAGTATTTAGAGATTTTAAAAAATTAGATTTATTGGTGCTAAAAATCACAACATTTTCAATCTGTTGTAAATTTATACCAAATTTTAAAAGTTGACAAAAGTAACACAATTTAACATTTTGTTTACAATTATAGCACAATTTCAATTTGGTCAAAATTAAAAATTAAAATACATATATGATGCTAAGGTCTAACAAGTCTTAAGTAGAACCAGCGGCGCATCTGCTAGCTAGAGTGAAAATCAAATGGTGCATTTTAAGTAAACATTCTTCTTAACCCTTTTTTCTTGCATTTTTTGTTCTGCAACTTTCCTTTAGCTTCTCTTTTGTTTCTTCTGAAGTTTTTTTTTTTTTTTTTTAGTAATCTGAGAGCAATATGGATAAGGTTTCGTATGACAAGTTATCAAGCTCTGTTAACAAGTAGGTTGCTAATGGTTGGATGGATGTTGGGGATCGTTACGTTATTGTAGGGAAAGCACTCACAAACCATACTTTAACTGGTACGGATTATGAGTCTGGTTGCTATTTTCGAACTGTTGCATTAATTAATGACAGCCTCGTAAGAGACAATTCAATCTATGCCTGCCTGTCCTCTATGTAACTTTTATTGTGTTTTTTTTGGTTGTTGATTTTATTGTATGTTGTTCTTGTTTCAAAATGTTCAAATAATATACTTGCCTCCTGTGTCTATAGCTATCATTTTTATTTTTCATGTATTATAGGTTTTCAGAATATGTAATGCATTGCAAGGTTTCTTATTTGAAAGTTAATTTAGTGTTTTTGGATGTGTATTTGTATGATATCTCTAATTTCTAAAACCTTTGATTCTTAGACATTGACCGAATTTCTACATAATGTCAAGTGAATTTACCATTTCAAAGTGCTTGTTCATCTTTTGTGACATTAATTATAGTAGCATAATCCAAGAATGTTTGTGCATTTATATTTTACAAATGCTTATCGATGTTGTAAGCGCATATAAAAGACAAAACAGTTTGCATTATTTTGCAGGATCTGCAAGTGCTTATTAGCTTTGATGATATCATATATGATGAGTTTTTGTGCATTTTTCAGTAATGCTTTTATAGGTTATGGGTGTCTTGTGCCGGAAAGTAAGCCCCTGTTTTTTTTTTTTTTTTTTTCCTGTTTTTAGTTTTCATTATTTTGATGGACGGTACGCAAATCTTGAATCTCTAAGCAGATTTAAGCAAATAACTACTTGGTTAGGAGATGTGGCAGAAGGTTCCATTTAGTTGGAGATAAGTTAGTCCACTTTAACTTCTAACTATGCGTTTCAATTTTTTATTTTGACCAAAATGAAGTTATGCTATAATTGCAAACAAAATATCAAATTGTACTACTTTTACTAGCTTTTAAAATTTGGTATAAATATGCAATAGGTCAAAAATGTTGTGATTTTTGACACCAATAAGTCTGAAAATTATGATAAAATTTATGTTGAACACTCTATTCTTACCTCTTTTTTTTTTTTTTTTTTTTTTTGAGATTTAACTATAGAAGTTTTACATCATGAGACTAAAGGAAGAAGTATTGGTGTTTGGTAAAATTTTAAGTTGAACACTCAGCCTCTGATCGACCGGATACACTTATTTGGAAAATTTTTTAAAGTTCAGACACTTGATTGGAAAAAAAAAAGGTTAGATACTCAAATAGAAAAAATCAAAAAGTTCAGACACCAAATTTATAATTTTTCCTAGTTTTTCAGAATATGTGATACACCTAGTGTAGGTAAGAATCTCCCAAATGCGACATCTGCTTGAAGAGGTTGCTTTAGATGACATAATTTGGATTGAGGGAAAAGTACGGAGCTCCACCCTAATTAAATTTAAATAAATAATAATAATAATAATATAACCCCCTACATCATTAATGAATTTAGATACGACAAAGATTAATTTATTTATTCATTATAATTAAACTATAAAAAAGAATAATATTATAAAGGAAAAAATAAAAACTTGTATTCTAAAAACTATACATGATGAATTGATGATATAAAACAATAAAAATTAATTAATTATAACTATCATAAAAAAAACTAAAAAAAAATTAAAAAATATTTTATAAAATAATGAAATAGAAACATGAGATATAAATATAATTTTTATGTCAAAAAAGCTATTAAATCTTATAAATATAAAAAATAAATCCCCTAATTTATAGTCTATACTATAAAACAGGAATTCTGCCAAAGATTGTTTTTTTCTTTATATTTCTATCTCTTTTATTTACCTTATTATCAATAGGGGAAAAAAAGAGTTTAATCTTTTGATATATTGTGGAAAAAGGGATCCGAAATCATTTACGGGATAGGAAAAGAAATTTGTTATTTTGTAGAAAAGGGTTTCAGAATCACAATTTTCAGCCTACACTACAAAATAAGAAATATATTTTTTTTCGCTATATAAGATGTATTATTAAGGGACGGCCAGATTTGTAAAATTTTCTCTCTTTTATTCAAGTTATTATTAAATTAACGAAGAGTGTAGAAGAAGATTTTCACAATAACAGTTTTTTCAGCAACAGGTGAAAGAATGTCTGATTTTTCCGCGGGAGAGCAAGATGAAGAGCGTATGACGATATCGAATGCAATCATGCCAGAACTCCCAAGGCAATCTGAATCTGCTGTAATCACGACAAGAACTCTAGTTGAATCTGATCCAATCCCGATAATAAGATCCCTAGGGGTAGATGAAGAGCTTAGGATTGCGGATACTATCGGCCAAATGCTCGCAATGCGATCTGAATATATTGAAATCATGAGAAGAAAATCATCTGCTTCAGAACAACAACAAGTAGTGAAGAACATGAACATGACTATGGTGGAGTTGAGAAAAGAGGATTTGGGGTCGGTTTGTGCGATTTGTATCCAGGAGTTTGTTGAGAAGGAGACGGTAAATAAGTTGCCTTGTTCTCATTATTATCATGAAAATTGCATCATGCCTTGGTTAAACGAAAACAATACTTGTCCTGTATGTCGATGTCAGTTCTCCACGGACTGATCATAATCAACAGACAGATTGCTTCTACTTGATGGGCCAATTTTTTTTCTTTTTCCATAGTTTGTAGGATTTTAATTGTCATAGTTTATAGGATTTTAATTGTCATCTTTCTGTTTAATGGCTTTTCATAAGCCAATAGTAGATATTTTCTTTACCATTTTAGGAATAATTAAGTTGCGTTCAATTGACTTTACATTATTTTTACATTAAAATTGGATTGTTTTGAATCTTTTGATCAACTTCATGGATTAAACACCAGCTATATATTTTTCTTCATAGAGTATGATGTGGAGAATGGTTTTCTTCTCTTTGGAGTTTGACACAATGCATTATTTATCCGTTACTAATTTATGACGGATTATTTATTCATTACAAATTTGTACTGCCAAAGTTGTTAGAAATTTTTTGCGCCATGTATGCGCCTCTTTTTATAATGGATTTTGCAACACATGTGTCCGTTATAAATATCATTTACAAATTTTGTTATTAATTCATTACAATTTCTGTTTTGTTACGGATTTTGTGCCGTTACAAAAATTTTATTACTAAATTATTATTTCGTTATAAATTTGTTACAAAACCGTTACAAATTTGTAATAGCCGTTATCTTAAATTTTTTTTAAGTGGAATAAAAAATAGATGTAGGTTAGCGATCAGTTTCAACATGTTATTAGATTGAGAAATTTTAAAATTTTTAAAAAAAATTAAAAATTTTAACAATTTTATGTACATGAGCATTCAAGAATGAACCTCTATTAAAATTTTGGCGGAACGTAGTTATAGTTTAACATATATACACACACTAGGCTAACTCTTCAGCATTACACGATTGAAGAAAAAAAATTATTATACAAATATGTTACAATATAATTATTTATTTGGTGTAATATATTCATAGGCAAGAATTTGCCATGCTTCTATAGTCTGCATGTTGATTGAGCAGTCATTTGTTAATGCATCATGCAAAGTTGAACCTTATCAATATTAGCAACTAGATTTTCTAATTCCCCTTTAATTTTCTCAAATTTTTTAATTTTTTTTGAAAGATTTTAATTTTTTTAAGCAATGGCAATTACTTGTACATGACAAAAATGAATTAAAAAATTATAATGCAACAATTCTTGCCACTGCATTGGTGATATAGCAACAATTAAACATCACAATTAGGCTATAATAAAGTTGATTATATTTGGAACAAAAGATAGATAATTAATTAGGTTTAAACAAGCTTTTTTTTTTTTTTTCTATAAACTTCAAAATCAAGACACACTTAAAAAAAAAAAAAAAAAAAAAGCTGCTTTCTAGCAAAAGTGTTGTTGTATACTTGTATTGTATACTTAGATTGTTTCTTGAAGAAAGGTACGCAACAAAATTCACCCAAAATTGAAGATGTAAAAGTTTGATGGGTACAATGGAAATGGAACTACTATTACTATTTTATGTCAAATTTGTATAATTTAAACGTACAGTATTTATGTTATTATAAAATACTAAATAATAATTTTTTATTTAAAATTAATAAATAGAGTTATGAAAGCACGTCAAAAAAAAAAAGAAAAATTTTTACTAAAACTCTCACTTTATTTATATTTTTGTTCTATCACCATTAAATAAGATTTATTTTTTATTTCACATATTTAATAATAATTATTTACAAAATATTTTATACTAAAATTTATTAAAAATATACTAATTAAGTTTTAATATATGTATATGGGCCTATGTTTTGGGCTCTAGGCTAGGCTTTAATGATCTATAATTTGAGGTAGGTATAATACGATCCGAAATATACAAACATTTTTTCTAAATACACCCTACAATATATATATATATATATATATATATATATATATATATATATATATATATATATATACACGCACACGCACACGCATTACATTACTGAATTACCATGTGCACGTGAATATAAAATTTTTAAACTTGTGATACTATGTAAAATATTAAATGTATATTTTGATCGATATTATTATTATTAGGGGTGTTTATGGCCTCCGAAATGGCCGAACTGAAAATCGAACTAAAAATTGAACTGATTCTATTCGATTTGGTTCGGTTTGTATTTTTAAAATTTTCGAATTTTTAGAATTGAACCGAAATTTGATTCGGTTTTATGTAAAAAAAATTTATATTAACCGAGATAACCGAAATAACCGATTTTTTTATTTTTTATTTTAATTTTTCTAAATATTTGTTAAAAATATATACAAATTTAATATAAAAATTTAAAAATAATTAATATTTTAAAAATTTTGGTTCGATTCGGTTTTGAACCTAATTCGGTTCGGTTCAGTTCTGATTTTTTAAAATTCAGTTATTTCGGTTCGGTCAGAAAAATACCCAAAAATCGACCGATGAACACCCCTAATTATTATTGTTATTATTATTATTTAATTTAAAAAAAAATCTAAAATTATACTATCTAATTTAATTTGTATTATATAAAATAAGAGTTAACCTAATTAAAGTAAGGAAAATACTTTCACATACTATACGTTGTTTTTTAAAACATTTTTCTTTTTAGTATTTTTTCAAAAAGCTATGTAATATTTTTTTTATAATAATAGAAATTAACTAAATTAATTGTAATTATTTTTTATCAAACTTCAATAAAATTTTAGAAACTATGCTATTTATTTAGTTTATATTAGTTCATATAAAAATTTATCTAATTAATATGTGGAATATAATTTTATTTAAATTAGAACTAAATATACTATTTAGTTAATTTCTGTTATATAAATAGAAATGAACCTAATTAAAGTAGGAAATATAATTTAAATTAAACTATTATTTTAATTTTAATTAATTTAACTTCAATTAATAAATTACTAAATCATGCGACTCTTATAAAATAAATAATTATCCTAATTAAAATAGAAAATATAAATTAAATTAAATTAAATTAAATTATAATTAATTATTCAATTTTTATATAATAAATAATGAAGTGGTTTTGTTAAATTTACGTGTGCTCCTCACCTCCTGCTCCTTACAATATTTATATATGTATATACATATTTTCTCTCTTTTTGTTTGGATGATGATCTTGAGCCACATTAACGGCTTCTTCTTAATACCTCTCCAGTGGATGAACTGATAGAATTTGCACATGAACTGTTTGATAGTGTTGGGAATTTTGAAAGTAAAGAGCAAAAATAAATTTAAAATGAAACCAACAAATTGCACTTGCTCACTTGCTTATTAATTTCAGAAATTAGGTGCCTTTATATAGGCATACAAGCAAACTAAAACATCTAAAAAATCTCAACTAATATGAGATATTACAACCACTATTTATTGCTAACCAAAAACATAAATTGAGGAAGATATTTCAAACTAAATAGACTAATTTAAATTGACAAATTTTGAATCATTCTTAACAGATAGCTCTTTAGCGGATGAACCGATGGAATTTGCACAATATGACTCATTCTCTATTTCTCAGAGACCTATAGGAAGTGAATCACCTACTTCAAAACAACAAGTAGTGAAAAACATGACTTTTTTGGAGCTAAGAAAACAGGATTTGGGATCGATTTGTGCGATTTGCATCAAGGAGTTTGTGGAGAAAGAGAAGCTAAATTAATAAGTTGCCTTCTTCTCATTATTATCACGAAAATTGCATCATGCCTTGGTTAGACAAAAACAATACTCGTCCAATATGTGGATATCAGCTGTCTGACAGCCACAAGAGGAGTTCTACAGATTGATTCTACATGATGAATGATGATGGGCCATTTTTTTTTCTCTTAGTTTCTAGATTTTAATTGATTTATGCTTTTTCATGGCTAATAGTATATGAATTGTAGAGATCGACTGAGTTTATATTATTATTATATTAATTAACACTCATATTTTCTTATTTACATCTAAAATATTATGCATATATATTACAATCTAATTGTTTAGTGTAATGCATTCCATGCTTTTGCGTTTGCTTGAGCAGTGATTGGTTAATTCATCTCCAGGGTTGGGCCTTATCATAATTGGCAATTAGATTTTCTCTTTCCCTTTGTCTTTCTTTTTTTTTTAAGCAATGGCAATGACAATGACTTGTACTTGAGAAAAATGAGTTTCAAATTATAATGCAACAATTCTTGCCACTGTATGCATTGATGATATAACTTGTAATTTCACCAAAATTAAACTTTCTTAATATTACAGATCATTTTCTTGCGATTTCTAGATGTGTCTAATCAGAAAGATGCAGCTGAAGGTATTTGGGGGGAATTAAACATCAACAATAGGCTAGAATAGGGTTGATTGTAGTTGAAACAACACAGATAATTAATTAGCTAGGTTTAAACCCTTTTTTCCCCTACAAACTTCAGAATCAAGACACTGAAAAAAAAAAAAAAAAAAAAAAACTATTTGCTAGCAAAAGCATTGTTGTATACGTACTTAATTGTTTCTTGAAAAAACGTAAGCCAAAACAATATTAACTGTTGAGATTAATGTTGGTCAAGCGAGTTTAATTAACTTTTTGAATTCGAATTGTGGCTTATGCAATATTATTAAATTAGTTGTTGCAAAACCTTTGCCGCTATTATGGTTCTGCACATATCAAATTGAATTAGTTAGAGTACAGTAGACTCTTATGGTTCCACCGAGATCGAACTAGATTAGTTAGAATTTAGTGAAAACTGAATACCATAGTTGAAAACAAAGTCTTCCAAAATTGAAGATGAAAAAGTTTGATGGATATGATAGAAATGGAACCCACTATAGACCGTGCGCTTTGGCTTATCCATCCAAAAATCAACAATGAAAAATGCTGAGAGAGATGAAATTTAAATGGAGAAGGCCGGGAAATAGGATGTTCTGCTCCAATTTGATAAGAGTACAGTGATGTGATATAGAAAGATAAGGTGTAAATTGTACATGAGATAACAACAAAATGTGGGACTTTAGGATAATTAATTGTGCAGCTGATCCTTAGCGTTAGGCCGATACCCACCTCGTGCAATTCCTGCACATAAAGCTTTTAGGGCCTGAATTAACTTTGATAAGACCTCTTTTGTTTTCCTCTATCAGTAATACTACTACATATTGCCATTGGCGATTACTATTTTCCTTGTCCTTAGGGCCTTCTGGCATTATAGTCATCACACGTTTGTTTGCTTCCTTATTGTTATGGCCTCAATCATTCTTATATATATTGTGTTATGATCACACAAATCAAGCAACTCCAGTAGACATTGAACTTCTTGGTTCCTCCTTATATAGTATAATACAACAAATCAGATAATACAATGATACATTTTCTTGCACTAGTTTAATTTATCAATATGATGTACGCACAAGCATATATATGACAAATAGTTTGCGTTTTAGCATTTTATGTCAAATTTGCATTAACTTAATTTCTTCGTTTCAAAATTTTGAAAAATTTTTATCTACTGCAGGAAAATTTATAACACAAACGTATGTGTTATATTTTTATTTACAAAGATACTTCGAATATATGTAATTTAATTGTTTGTTAATTATAGGGCAACCATTTCCAATGGGCAAAAGGTGGGGTCATTGGAGGCACATAGATCCAATCTAAGCTAGGCCTTGTTTTCCGTTGCTTATTTGACAGCCTACATGCCCTAAAATATGTTTGAGAATTGAAGGCATTATCATTGGATAACCTTAGTTTATGTGTGTGCATACAAGGACAGCTTGATTATAGAGGAGCAAGATGGGTAGATTGAACCTTTCAATCGATGATTGGTTCGAAGATAATGTAAAGGAAACAAAGAAATATAAACAAACTATTGGTTTACACTAAACTGTGTCTTATGTTCCTCGTGTTTGCATTGTTTTCAGTGTCCCGACGTTTACACCTTATGAGGGAGACAATGAGAGTGCAATTTGGCACATGATATCTTATCCCTACTGCTTTTCTTTTTTTTTAATTCACTTGGTATAAACTATTTGTGTGATTTTTGATATAGTTGTTAATACATAGATACATCTAGTTTAAAAAGGATTCAAATTAAATAATAAACTTTAGCTAAACTGTACTGAAATCATCTTCAAGTTGTTATATGAGTCCAAAAATGGTGATAATTGTTTATATGTTAGGAATATTATGTTCGAAAACATTATAAAATAGAATATGCATATTATTTGTTATGATCTTTTGTGGCATGAAAAATGCACTAATTAAATTTGTAAACAGGACACTCTTCACTTTGAGTGTACATCTGTATATACTGAATTACTCACAGTCTAGTCGATGGAACCAGTGAACTACTGAATTACTCACAGTCTAGTCGGTGGAACCAGTGAACTACGCCAGCTGATTATATGTATGGGGCTGGGCTTGTAGTACCTCTTTTATTGATACAACTTTTTTTTCGCTTCGCTTTGATAGCAAAACACATACTTAAAAAATATACTATCAAATTAATTATATATTAAACAATTATTATATATGGCAGTTAAAAAGTGGTAAAGTGATGAGATATAAAATTTGAATTTTGCCATCATTGATTTGTGAAATTAAATTGGAATAGAAGAAATAAAAATAGTGTGAATTGTGAAGAAATCTGAAGAGAATGGAACCCACTAGGTACGTTGTAGCTTGCGATGTTTGGGCATATTCATGCAAAAAAGCCAAGGCCAAAAACATCAACAATGAAATGCAACTGAAGATGGTAAAAAATTTGAACATAGAGAAGAGGATCAGAGATGAATCATGGAATACATATGCTACAACAATCCAAGAAGAGTACAGTGATAATTAAAAAGAGCAGAAGAAGCATAGTGTAAAAAAATGTATGTACATTGGCAAAACAACAAGCTTGTGGGACTAATAGACTGAAAATCCCCTCGTGCGTTTCCAAGACCTTTTAATATACTGACAAGACCTCTTCTGTTTTCCCCTTCTGATTTCAAGGACTTTCTTCCATTAATTATTAGCCATTTTTTTTGTTTGCTTCCTTCGTTGATGTGCTCTTTTTTATCAACATTTTAAGGACCCGAATTAACCGTTTGTGGGTGGGTGTGTGACCCTTCCAATATATAGTACAAGCAATTTGGAGGATAATTTCTTTTGAATGTCTTGGTTTCCCTTTTTTAGCAGTACAGTGCAATGATTTAAAGATTTTGCCCGTGTTACTTTCTGGCTCGTATACCAACCTTAAGTTACCCTTTTTTTTTTTAAAAAAAAAAAAAATTATATATATGTAGATTTTTCCTTTTTGAAATCCAAGTTATAATGCACATGAATTCAATTATTTTACTTGAATTTAAAAGCTCACCTTGTAGACTCAATTTGCGCATTTATCAGCATTCTAACTACATATCTTATTTATCAAAATATATGTTATATGATGAAAAGGAATCATATCATATCTTAAATAATGGAGCAAAATTTTAAATATTCACAATTGAGTCGATGTATTTTCAATAAAGAAAATTAAGATCTGAATCTCTTAAATTTAATTTATTTATGACTTTTTTTTTTCTATTAACAGAAATCCATTCAAGAAAGAATTTCATATTAATAGATTTAGGATGAATACATGTAAATAAACATCTTTGATCTTAACTTATTTTAGTAACTTCAATTCAAAAAATAATTTTTAGGAACCTAGCTAGCTCAATATTTTGAAGATACATGTCTTTTATTAGCTTTGCAATTGCTATGAAATTTAATTTATATATAGATCACCAAAATATATATATATATATAGTCTGAACAACTAATATTCAAAAAACTCTAATTAATTCAGTTTGATTCGGATATAAGACTATAAAAACTGTAAAAAATTTCTAATAATTATTTAATACGATTATGTATATTATAGTTCATCTTTTGTGAGAACAACTTTTGTCAGCTGATTCCGACAGTTATTGGTTTATATAATCAAGTTAAATTTAATTGGGAGGAAGTTGAATTTATACGTACAGAACATGAAAGAAATTAAGTTGACCTTTTTGACGTGTTAATCAAAACTATGTCAAACTAATTTGAGGTACAAAAGAAAGGGACCTGATAACAAAATTTTAGGGCTGATCGCGGGTCATGGAGAACTCGAACTGTCTCGAAAAATCGAACTAAAAATCTCCAGAACCGATAATATTCGTTGACCGTTTTACTTTTTCCGAACCGAACTGTCCCGAAAATTTTTATTGGGGCGGGTCTGGAGATAATGAGTTCTCCGAACTGAGAACCGAACCGAACTGAACTACTCCGAACCGAAGAACCGAAACCATAACCGATAATTTACTATATATATTTATATATGTGTGTGTGTTGTGTAAGTATGTATATTTCAAAAATTTTACAAATAGTTATTATCTTAATTTTTTTATGATGTATTATAAATTATAATGTTGAATTGTTGATAATCAATTATTGATAAAGTTGATATATTATGAAATTGTACTATTATAATCATCTTATATTAAATGATATATTATAAAGTTGTACTATATTATAATCATTTTATATCATAAAATTTTTTATAATGTATTATAATGTTGTACTATTATAACTATCTTATATTATATATTTAAATTATAATCATCTTATTTTATATGTTAAAATGTAAAATTATTAAAGTATAAAACTTAAAATAAAATTTATAAGGAAGATAGTACTATTTATTAGATATAATATATTTAATATAAAGCAACAATAAAATATATAGTTATTATTAATTTGTTAAATATTAATTTCAAATATATAAGCTAAAAATTAAATTATATAATTTCAGTTAAAACTACGTAGTTTTAGCGAAAACTACGTAGTTTTATAACACAAATAAAAATAATAAAGAATAGCAATG
>CATIWO010082046.1:0-28996 GCA_949673435.1 Macaranga tanarius | reverse complement strand
GAGGCACTACTTGCAGCATTCTCCTTTTGTGATTAAAACTGATCACCAAAGTATTAAATATTTGTTGGAGCAAAGGCTACATACTTCCATTCAATAAAAAGGGATGACCAAGCTATTGGGGCTGAATTATCAAATTTGCTATAAGAAAGGAGTACATAACAAAGTTGCTGATGCACTTTCAAGAAAAGATTCTGAGGCTGTTTCTGGTTCTCTTTACTCTTTAACCACTGTGGTTATTCCTTTTTGGATCTCCGAGGTACAAGCTACTTATAAAGATAATGTTCTTGCTTCCAAACTGATTCCTGAGTTATCAGTTACTCCTTCAGTAAATCATATATATCAGTTTGATAATGGCCTTCTAAGACATAAGGGAAAGATATATGTGGGCTCTTATGGTGATCTACGACAACAATTGGTTATTTTGTTCCATAACTCAGCCTTAGGTGGTCATTCGGTAATTACTGGCACCTACCACAGGTTGAAGTCTCATTTCTATTTGCCTGGAATGAAGAAGGAGGTAATTTCTTACATTCTTAATTGTGCCATCTGTCAAACTTGTAAAACTGAATCCATTTCCTATCCTGGCCTTCTACAGCCCCTTCCAATTCCTAACCAAGCTTGGCAACACATTTCTATGGATTTTATTGAACAATTACCAAAATCTGAAGGCAAAGATACTATTTTGGTAGTTGCTGACAAATTTACAAAATATGCCTACTTTCTAGCCCTTTCTTATCCTTTGATGCAGCCAAAGTTGCCAAGCTATTTTTCAATCATATTTTTAAGCTTCATGGGATGCCTCTTTCAATTGTTTCTGACTAAGACAAGATTTTTACTAGCTGTTTTTAGCGAGAATTCTTTAAAAACTTGGCACTTCCCTACATTTCAGTACAACCGACCACCCTCAGACAGATGGCCAAACTGAATGCATTAATAGATGTCTGGAGACTTATTTGCAATGCATGTGTTCCACTAAGCCTCATTAATGGCATATTTGGTAATCACTTGCTGAATGGTGGTATAACACCACTTATTATTCCAGCTTGAAAATGATCCCATTCCAAGCACTCTATGGTTATAATCCTCCTCTGTTACCTGATCCTTTGGACTCTCATGCCTCTTTAGCATATATGGATGATTGGCTTCAACAACGATAATATTTTAATTCTCTTATAAAAGAGAATATAGCTCAAGCACAAAATAGAATGAAGCAGTATTGTGACTCCAAGAGGCTTGAAAAGTAATTCAATATAGGTGATATAGTATATTTGAAGCTTCAACCCGATAAACAGTCCTCTCTTATACTTCGAAAGAATTTAAAACTCACAGCTAAGTTTTATGGTCTATTTGAAGTTCTTGAAAAAATTGGACCAATAGCATTCAAACTTAATCTTCCATCTTCATCCTTGATTCATCTAGTCTTTCATGTTTTTTTACTCAAAAAGAAACTTGGTGATCCATAATATGTCAGCCCTTCCTTACTGGCAGTTGGTCCTTTGGGTCAATTTAAGGTTGCTCCTGCATCAGTTCTAGCTACTAGAACTATTACTCGAAATAACACTCTTATTACTCAGTTGTTAATTCAATAGGTTAACATGTTGTTGATTCAATAGGTTAATATGAGTCCAGCTGATAATGCTTGGGAAGATACAACTGCCATTAAAGCTCAATTTCAAGAATTTAGTCTTGGGGACAAGACTATTGCATAAGGGGAGGGTATTGTTAGATATACAGTAACTATGTGCAATTTAATAGTGAAAATTAGTAAAATATGTGCATTATAGTGACATGGCATTGTGGTTATTTTAGTGTTGAGTTTAGTTAAAAGCTGATGGGTTAGTTAGTAATAATCAGCTCAAGGAAAACATAGTTGTAACAGAATTGTAAAGAGACTTATTATTGAAAAATAACAAATTCTGTTTCTCTTCATAATAATTCTTCTCTCGTTTATTTCTTTCCTTTCCATCTCTAAAGCTCTTCTTTTCTTCATTCTCTTCTCCTTCTCCTCCTTTATTCTCTCTTTATTTCAATTATAATCTATTCTTTGTGATTAGTTTCTCCATGAGAAACACTAGACACAACACACTGTCATCAAACTCGCCTTCACTAGCGTTCCACCGCCAAACTGTTACTATAAGAATTTCGGGTAAGGCATGGACTGTTATTTGTGTTTTTTTTTATTTTAGCGGTTATGATTCCTTTGAGTAAAGGTAAGAGAAGAAGCTTCGATTAGATATGATGCACTTTCTAATTGTTTATTTTAGGTATTATTTGGCTACTTCTATTCCAGTTTGCTTTTGTTGACATTGTAATTGTGACCCACCGCGACTGCCAGGCTGAAATTCATTTGTCGATCTTGGCTTCTTCATCAACTTTCCAATTCTTAAACATAATAGAGTTATGTTGATTTTAATCACACCCTCTTATCTTTATTACCCTCAAATTTCGATAATTTTATATCAATTTTTTTGGGAATGTTTATTTGGGTATTCGTTAATTTTGCTGTGTAGCTTTTTTATGCCTTCAATTTTGAATTCACTCTATTGATTTTTTTTTTGATATTGAAGTTAATTTTTGCATTTTGCATTTTTGGCTGTCAGTATTGGGTTAGTCAAGGTAATAAATGGAACATTTCCTTCCAACATTTTAGCAGTCAGGAAATTCAGCAATCAGCTTGGCCTTTTTTTTTTAGGATAATTGATAATGAATATCAAAATTCATGTTGACATTTTATTTTCTTTTAGTCAGATAAAAGAATTGAATGAACCTATTAAAGTTAAAATTATAGAGTGGAATACTAGGGGGCTGCTTACAAGAATTGAGGTGTGTCTTTTATATGATTTTTCTATTTTACACACATAAGTGTTGATGGTAACAATTGGCTAAAGTGGCAATTCGCCCCCTGAACTATAACGCGAGGTGCAATTTAGCCCAAAATTGACTTTTTGGACTATTAAGCCCAAAGAGATGCCAAATTTGGCTATTTAGCCCCTCTTTAGCCCAGCCCTGCGCGTTTGACATCCACGCTCTCCAGTAAGTGAATGAAGTAAAATTTTTTTTTAATGTTTTGGCGCGAGAATGGCTGACAGATGTCGAGCATGGGGAGCCTTAATGCAACTACCCATTTCCCCCCCTTTTCCCCTGATGCAAAAACCCAACCCTACTATTTTGAAAAAAAAACACAGAAGTAAAAGCTACTCTCAAATCGTAGAAGAAAAAATTCAAATAACAAAAGCAAAATATGGTAAAAAAATGATCAATTTGATAGGGTTTCAATTGAAGTTATAATATCGTTGAAGAAAGAAGTGCAATTAATTAGTGCAAATCTGAGTTTGAGGTACGTAAATGTAATCTCTGCTTTTTGTAATGTGATTTCCACGTTCAATATCAAAATCCTGATTGATATTTCTTAATCTTTTAGTCAGATGGAATCCATTGAAGCAAATGTTAGAATTTATCATGGAGGAACTTTTGTGAAGGATCATCTACTGAGGTATTCCAACGGTGAAGTTGATGAATTTTATCTTTATGATATTGATAAACTGTATTATTTTAGGATTGTTAAAATGGTGGGTCTGCTTGGCTATGGAAACGTACCGAAGATATATTGGTTGAAACCGGGGGGGGGGGGAAATGGAAATAGATTTTAGGTTAGTCAGTAATGATAGTGGGATACATGTAATTTTAAAGGCTTGTCAAAACATAAATGTTGATTTATATTGTGAGCATGCTTTAGATCTGCCTACTTTAGTTGATTTGCCATTGCTTGAAAATGAGCCTGAGAATATGTGTGATCCAGTGAAAGAGGCAGAGAAGGTGTATGATCCAGTGAATGTGGGTGACAGTATGGGTAAGAATGAGGGTGAGAGTCCAGTGAATGTGGGTGACAGTGTGGGACAGAATGAGGGTGAGAGTCCAATGAATGTGGCTGAGAATGAGGCTCAGCCAGTCAATGAATGTGAATTAAAATACAGTGTTTGAGGACATTTTCATTGAAGAGGACATTTTCATTGAAGAGGAGTTATTTGTTAATGAAACAGGTGATAAGGAGGTTGTAGGTAGTGAGAATAGGTATAGAGGTGATGGGTATATTAATGTGCAGGTTGGTTTTGACAAAACACAAAGTGGACATGATTTGAGAGACAAAAAGAGAAAATTTACTGGAATAGTTGATGAACATGGAAATAGCAAAGTGGCAGGGACTGTACATGATAGAATTAATGAAGATAGTAGTGAGGAGTTTGTTATTGATGCTGATGTAGACTCTAATGCTGGTAATGAAGAGTTAGTACAAGCTCAAAGTAAAAAAAGAGCTTATATAGATGAGAACCAAGACAGTTCAGATGAAAGTGAAGGGGAGGCTGATGTTGTTGTAGAGGTAGTTAGAGATGATGGTACAAGTGATTATCCTACTCAAGAGTCTCAAGTTATTGAAACTGATGTGGAGTATGAGGAAAGCCACAATGAAGATAGTTTTGAGGAAGAGTCTGATCAAAAGGGTAATGCATTTGTGAAAAGAAAAAGAAGTAATGTTGTTGTTTATGATGCAAGTGTAAATGTGCCAGCTTTTATTGTTAGTATGGTATTCAAAGATGCAGAAGAGTTTAGATTTGCATGCACTAAGTATTCAATTGCAAAGGGAGTTGATATTAAATTTTTGAAGAATGAACCTGGGAGGGTAAAAGCAGTTTGTTGTTATAGGGCCTGCCCTTGGATGTGTTTTGCAAGCTTACACAAGAGCAGTGGTGATTTTAAAATAAAGAAGTACATTCCCAAATATAACTGTGTGAAGCAATTCAAGAGCAGAAGAATAACATGCAAATTTCTTGCTCACTATCTGAAGAAAACCATTGAATTGAATCCAACTACAAAGGTGACTGAATTGGTTGCAAAATCAAAAGTAGACCTAAAATTTGATATTGGGTATCACATAGTGAAGAGAGCAAAGAAGAAGGTCCTCACTAAGTTACAAGGTAATTACATTGAGCAGTATGCACAACTACAAAACTATGTTGTAGAAGTAAGGCAAATGCATCCTGGTTCAACATGTATTGTGGTGACTCAAACCAGTACAAATGTGTTTGATAAATTCTATGTTTGTTTGAACACATTGAAGATGGGATGGAAAGAAGGATGCAGACCTGTGATAGGATTGGATGGTTGCTTTCTGAAGACACATTGTGGTGGCCAATTATTGACGGTTGTTGGACACGATGGTAATAATCAGCAATTTCCTATTGCTTGGGCAGTAGTTCAAGTCGAATGCAAACAAACTTGGTTGTGGTTTTTTGAGTTGCTCAAGGAAGACTTAGGACTGACTGATGGTGTAGGGATGACTATCATAACTAATATGCAAAAGGGGCTGTTGTATGCTGTGAAGCATCATCTGCTAGAAGCCGAGCATAGGTGGTGTGCTATGCATATTTTTTCCAATTGGCAAAAGCGGTGGAGAGGCGTTGAACTCAGAAAGTAATTTTGGACAATTGTCAAGAGTCTATATTATGAGATGTTTCTAGATGGGTTGGAAGAGCTAGAAGAAATGGCATCTGGTTGTGTTGAAGACTTGTTGGTGTATCCACCACATACATGGTGTAGGGCATTCATTAGTGCTGCCCCACAATGTGATATGATTGACAATAACATGTGCGAGAGTTTTAATAGCATTATCTTGGATGCACAGCTGAAACACATTGTTCACATGTTAGAAGCTATTAGAGTAGCTATGATGAATAGAATGAAGATAAGGCATAATTGGCCATCGAAATGGGTAAGTGAGATGAGCCCAAGTTATATTCATAAGATAGAGAAGAATATGGAGAGGGCCTTTAATAGCCATGTGCAATGGAATGGTGGCACTAATTTTGAAATCAATGAAGGGAAAGATAAGCACATTGTCCATATTGATAAGAGATCTTGCAGCTGCAGGACATGGGACATTAGTGGCATACCTTGCCCTTATGCTCTATGTGCAATTTATCAGCTTGGACTGAAGTTGGAAGATCAGGTGTGTCATTGGTATAAGAAGAATGCATTCATGAAAGCTTACCAACAACTAATGCCACCAATAAAGGGGGAAACATTATGGAAAAATCAGGACTGCCAAGCATCGAGCCACTTGCAAAGAAGAAAAAATTGGGCAAACCAAAAACATCAAGAAGAAAAGATCCAAATGAACCAAAGAAGTCTGGTTTGATTTCAAGAATTAGGACCATGATCATGTGTAGTGCGTGCAAAGAATTTGGACACAATAAAGCATCATGTAAGAAGAAAAATGCCACAAATCCTCCTACACAGTCATCTCAGACCACTTTAGTTAACTCTCCAATGCAATCCACTTCAGTAGCTTCATAATAGGTCCGAATTCTTACCAAACTCAGTGTATTATATTTATTTCAATTGATAAAACTCATATAACAACTAAAATTTCTTACCTTTATGTGCAGTTAAAAGTTTAAAATACAGCATCATTTCAGAATGTGGTTTATCTATTAACTTGGTTATTAACTAAATTTAATTAGTACTGTTGATATTACTTAATCTTTATTAATATTTTCTAGACCGAGGGCAGTATTGCTACACCGGTTTTTCAAGCTTTCACAACAAGCATCTATGAAGCTATAGGGTTAAGAATTTGTGGAAATTCAGTAAGCAAAAAGACCAAAATAGATGTTGGGTCTTCAACAAAAGCAATAAAGGCAAAAGGAAAAGCAAAGGCAAAGAAGGCAACAAAGCCACCAACTGGCATTATCATGAAAGATGGAGTTGCAACCTTTGATGTCAGTATTTTGTTCATAATATGGTAGTTTTCTTTTAATTCATCAAATGATGGAAATTTTAACTTAATGGCCAATTATTGTAATATTCTTATAGTGTGAATTGTTTATGAAAAAGTTGAACAAGCTAAGTAATCCAATTCGAAGCAAATTTCAGCGAAATGTTGGAGAAATAAAACCTCCATAAACATATGAAGGGAATCCTATATATGGTAGATTTCAGGCACCTGGACTGAGGTGGAATGTCTTTGAAGTAATTACTACACAAAAGCTATAGCCAGCAGCTGAAAGAAGAACTGAAGCCATTAAAAGAAAGGGAAGAGCAAATAACCTTCAGTCTTAGCAACTTAGTCAACCTGCTTCAGAGGTTACAGACGCATCATAATCAGAAATTTCTAAGCTTCCAGGCCTTCATAGAATGCTTAGATGTAGTTTTTTGTAGGTTGTTTTTTTTAATAAATTCAGAGTTCACTACATATTATATATCTGCTACAATATCCTGTTACAAACATAGTGGCTGCAAGTTAGGTATTTTTTATTTTAGGCATAGCAGCCTCATACATGGCGTATACTTTTTGGTTGTTTTAGGTGTTTCCATATAGGTATACATGCATATGGTTATGCATATAGTTGAAGGTAGACAACTTATTTTTTGGTTTTGTGCAGAAATGGTTCTTTTTTGGATATATATTTTATAATGGAAATGCCTTTCATTTTAGGCCATATATGAATTCAAAAACAGCTTATTGTATTTACTTATGGAATTCTATATATATGTGTGTTCAGCTTCTTTTGTTTTTTATTGGTTATATGAATAAGTGCCATAAGACAATCAATTAACACTCAATGATTGTAAAATTACAATTCAATAAACATGAAGCAAAATGGAAGGAGGACAATTAAAAGACAATTCATTCCATTGAAGGGTAACAGTTTTACATTCTTTAAAACCCAATAACAATCATTTTCATTATCCTATTCCATGCTACTGAAACTACCCAAAATGCCAAAAGCCAACCATCTACCATTTTGTCAACCCAAAATGCCCGATAATGCTTCAGGTGAGACATGTGCAAACCTACTTCCTCAATGCAAAATAGCAAACATACACCATTATAAGAAAGATAAACATTTTTATAACCATCCCCTTCATAGTAGTTGTAGTTTCCAAATTCTTTAATTGACTAACTTCCTCTCTAATTGTTTGAATTTCTGCCTCCAAATCTGTCAATCTTGCTTCAGTCATATTTCCACCAATAATAATTTGTCCACCAATATAACTGCTTTGTTGCCTGTAATGCTGTACCTCTGCTTTTAGGTTCTTAATTACTTCTGTTACTCTCCTTGGGAACTCAACATCGTACCACTCCTAGTATCTACACTTCCTTACCTGCAAATTTCATATTCATGCAATTTCAACATCACTCATTAACAACAACACTCACACACCAACATTTTAACATAAATAAAAATCAAGTCATACATACCTTCTTAACTATATTTGGGCAAGCAAAATACCTTTGGCCTAGATTTGTCTCGCTCCATGAAATAAACAACGGAGCTACATCATAACAGAAGCAACGCTTGATAGGACTGTCATGCTGATTATCAACAACACCGCTATTAGAGGATCGACCACTTGAAGACATTGGATGGTACGAAGAAGATGAATTAGAAGTGGACATCATCCAAATTAGAAGAAAAAGAATTTGGAGATTTTAGAAATTAGGGTTTCACTTGCATATCAATAATAGACATGGCTTTTGATTTCCTTTTTAACTAATTGATTGTTATTTTTTTCTTTTTATTAATATATATATACTGATGGAGAGCGTGAATGACAAATGCGCAGACCTGGGTTGAAGAGGGGCCTAATAGTCAAATTGGCATCTCTTTGGGCTTAATAGTCCAGAAAGTTGATTTTGCACTTAATTGTGCCTCGAGTTATAGTTCAGGGGGCGAATTGCCACTTTAGCCGTAAAATTACTGTAAAAACTATGTTTTGAAGTGAAATTTGCCACATTTTGAAGTTATGGGTTGGAGATGATCTAATAAATGCCAAAATTCTAGTGAAGCGTCATTTGTAATGTCAAAATTGTATGGTTCAACAATTCCACACCAAATTATTTGCCTTTTTTTTCAAATAAACCTATATTTTTTTACAAATAACCTCATAATTTTTTATTTAAACTAAAAAAATTTAATATAAAAACTAAATATGTACTATAAAGAATTTTATTAATATTCTTTTACAAAATTATTAAATAATAAAATATATTTTATTACATAATTATAAAAAAGAATGAAATGTGGATAAACTATGTAAAATGGGTAAATAATATAAAATTAGTAAACAATATAAAATGAGATATCAAAAATACACATAGGATATATTTTTTCAGTGTTAAAAATGAAGCAATAGATTGAAAAAAAAAAATACTATTGTTACACAATTTTAATGTAAAACTACTCAATTTTGAAGTTATTAATTAGTGATACCCTAATAGTATCCTAATTCAAGCTATACAACAAACAAGATTCACACAAAATTTTCTCCACTAATTTGGAATAAAATAAAAATTTACATACCAATTCAAGCAATTGAAAAAGCATTTATTGATTAATATATTTATTCAAAATAAGGCATTCATTAAATACATATAAGGCTTATATCCTAAATGATTACTTAAGTTTACTCCTTGTTTTAAAAAAATTTCAAAATTTTAATTTATTTCTTTTTAATTACTTAATTTCTATTTCTATTTTAAAATATGGTATCTTTAGCCAATTTTAATTCTTTCAAATTTTTCACTGAAAACTTTTTAATCTTCAAATCTGTTAATTTTTCAATTTGGTCCACATATTTCAAAAAGTTTAAAATCTTACTTTTCCATGGTTTTGATACCACTCAAATGAGTCTACTCTTACTTAAGAAGAATCAAAGAGTTACTCAAAGATCTTAACTTATTGACTGATACTATAAATATAATCTAAATATATAATAATTAGATTAATAATATATAATTTTTTGTATTTTATTCAACATAATGTTTTTTATAATCTAAATTAAAAAAGTTGTTGGACTTATGAATGGCATTAAAGGGTTATCAGTGAATATGAATTCTTCTTTCATTCTATATAGATAATTAGACTTGTACAAAATTCTCTTCATAGACATAAAATTCATTAAAAATTCTATCATATATGTGTAATGGAGATTCATCTACCAGACGTAAAGATATCTTAAGGTCTTGTGATAAATTGCTATTGCTCATATTTGTTGCCTTAATGGTAAGGTCAGTAATATAATGGACCATTTATTCTTTCCTCAATTTTTGTAGTTCTTATACGATGAAACTAAAATAAAACATACGAATTAAAGTTATATTACTGTTTTGATAAAACTCTAAAATTAGGTAACCAAAAAAGATATTAACTCACATATCTAATCTATAAGTATGTGAGAAAATAATAAACTGGAATGTATAAAAATCCACAAGAATTGGGGCCTTGCTTATATAATGATTTATGTTGCATAAAACAAGCATTGATTTTGATTGAAACACTAAACATTAAGATTATTGTATAATTATGGATATGGTGTGTTCATTGGATTTGTTATATATATATATATATATATATATATATATATATATATATATATATATATAGTAGCTATTTTTGTTGTTTTAAACTCTTGTTTAAAAGATAATTTTACACTGAGTCCTTTGGGAACAAGAGGTCCTGGCAGTAAATCCCTAAAAGGCTGTGAGTCTGATGGTTTATCCCGTTCGTTTGTAGGTATATCTTTATTTTGAAAATAAGTTTTTATATAATGAATTCAATTTTCTATAGAACCACTTCTTCTTTTTCATCTGTTTCTTCTTTATCCAAAACCAACAGAGATATGGTTAATTAGTAGTGAGGAAATCACTATTGAGAATTTTAAAAAATCCATTGATGACTGGGAAATTCCCGAAATCCAGAAAGATAAGATTTATAAACCTCAAAGTTAAATTTTTTTAAAACTAATTTTTCTATTAAAATTGAGGAAAGAGATATTCAACTTTTGAAACAATTCAATTGTTTTCTCATAGTGCTTTACAGAAGCACAAAACTAAGGGCTATAAGTATATTTATTTAGGGTTAGTACAGGTTGGCCTAAAACCTTTGACCAGGGAAGGTTTGAATACTTCTATTTTAGCAGCTCTTAGAGATGCTAGGTTTAAAATCTTTGAGGATTCCATATTAGGAACCATAGAATCTGGTCTCTATAAAGGTCAAGTATCATTTAATTTTTACCCAAACATTACTATTTCTCTTAGTGACAAAAATAATTTGAAATCACTAGTTTTGCAAATAAAATTGCAAAACTATTATATGATTGAAGGCTCTATCCTAATTGCTTTAATTTTTAAAGTGCAATACAAAGCGATAATGTCTACTTTTAACGCAAAACATTGATTTCAAAGCAGGAAAAGAGAAACACTTTTGCAAATAAAAATGCATAACTATCATATGATTAAAGGCTCCATTCCAATTGCATTGATTTTTAAAATGCACTACAAAGCAATGATGTTTGCTTTCAACACAAAACATCGATTTCAAAGCAAGAAAAGAGAAACACTTTTGCTCCATAACAAAATCACCAGATATAATATAGTCATACCAAATCCCATTCAGTGGAAATAAATAACCCTTTCAAATGACTAGATTCTTGAAGGGATTGTGGAATCTGAACTAGAAAAACTAAAGGTGCCAATACCAAACATATAAATTCGGGAAATAACCCATTACCAAGATGGGAAGGTAAAAATTTCTTTTGACAGAAGATCTAGCAGCTCTAGATTTTTTAATATTTCACCAGAAAGTATAGATCTGGAGTTTTTCAAATCCCTTCTATGGTAAACCTTCCTTATAAAGCCCCTGAAAATGACCAGGTAGATCTCAAAAATCATAAATTTACCCTATAAACCTCAGCCTCCTAGGTATTCTACCTCATATATACCATCAACTTTTTCGTAAAATATAGATTACAGTGCCAACATACCCAGGCCAATCTATAATGAAACCCAGCCAGAGATAAAAAAATCCATCTCCTCCAAATTCTCCAACTGCATCTGTTATCACAAAAAACATAGCCCATGAATTAAAAGTTTTGAAAAAAGAATTTAAGGTTGATAAAACTATTTTACATAAGGATTTTTATGCATCCCATAATTTAGAAAAAAAAGATTATGGTTTTTTAAATATTTTCTAAATGAAAGGAAGCATAACAAGATTATTTTTATGATTTTGTAAACAAGCATAAAATCCATATTTTATTTTTTGACTGGTTTGAAATGTATGCATTGTAAAATAACATTTCATATCCTTTTAAAACCATTCATCCTATTACAACCAAGAGAATGGTGACATTTTGGGAAACTACAGACAATCATACCATAGAGTCTAAACATCCCTCTCTTAAAAAAATTAAAATCCCAATGGATCAAAAGGTCATAGAAGCTTGTCCTTTTAAGAAGCCATAGGATAGTGATTCTACCAACCTGAAAAACATAGTATTTCAGAACAACTACACTAATGCACACCTGAACACTCTAGGAAAATAGCTTTCTAGGATAGAAGGCTAAGCCCAAAAACCTATTATCCCCTTGAGCCTGTAAACATAACTAGTAGAAAGCTTAAGAACCCTATGTTTAAGCCCCATCAAGTCTCTAGCTCAGCCCAACAGGAAATTAGGAGCAAAAAAACTGTGTTCCTCCAAGCCATTAGGGAGCAACTTAGTATAATAGAGCCTTCTACCTCTGTTAGAAGCCCTCAGTCTGTCCACTAGAGTGTTAGTGTACTAGATAAAGCCCAGTAACCCATCTCAAATGGTGAAGCATCTTAGGAACTATCTCCTGAGGTTGCTAAACTTCATTAGCCCAATCCTTATCCCTAAATAGGTTATTACTAACATAGGTTACCAAAACTTGAATTAGGTCTCCAACCTAATGTCATAGTTCAACTAAAATTCAATGCCAGTTTTGTTTATGAATGGATTATTAATGGAATGACTGAGTACTAAATCCTAAACTTTTTACAACGTATGACTATGGCATCTAATGCTTATAAAACCCAGGTAGGTACTTCTGATAGAACCATTATTGAGCTTCTAATAGCAAGATTCTCAGGATAATGGAAAGGATGGTGGGATTATCATCTCACTCAGTAACAACAGTTGGATATCCTAAATGCCATCTAAACTAGTGAAGAAGGAGAACCCACCCTTGACCAAATAGGCAACTCTATCCAAAATGTGGTGTCAACCCTTATATTGACCATAACACAACATTTTATAGGAGATGCCTTGCACCTTAAGGATAAAAATGTTGATCTATTGTCAAACCTTAGGTGCAAAAATCTTATTGACTTTCAGTGGTATAAATCAACTTTTCACTCTAGGATTATGCTTAAAGAAGACTCTAGCTAACCTGTTTAGAAGGAAAAGTTTCTTACAGGTCTCCCTACTTTGTTAGGAGAAAAGGTTAAGAATTCCATTAGGTAAGACTCTGGAAGCCATATTATTCCTTATGATCAACTCACCTACAGTGAAATGATCAATTTAACTGAAAAAGAAGGTCTTAGAATCTGTCAAGATCTTAAACTCCAAAAACACCTTAAGAGAGAATTAAAACAAAGCAAACATGAAGTAGGAACCTTCTGTAAGCATTTTGACCCTACCTTGAGTCTTACCCAGAACCAAAACTGTAAGGGAAATTGTAAAAAGAAGTTTTCCTTTAAGAAGTCTTCTTCCTTTAGGAAGTCTAGAAGACACTCTAAGTCTAAACTATAGGAAGATTCTTTTTATAAAAAACTTTCTAACAAAACCTTTAGGAGATCTAAAACCTCTGATTATAGGAAAGCCAGCCTTAGAGATGTCACTTGTTTTAAGTGTGGCAAGAAAGGCCATATTTCTAAATACTGTAAAGTTTTTAAAAAACATAGTTAGAGAGGGACACCCTTACTAGGCTAATAACCTTATTAGTAGAGACATTTGAATCTAAAATTAGAGTCTCCTCTGAAAACTAAAACCCTCAGGTAGATGAGATGACAACCACCTCATCATCCTCTGAACTAGGATCAGATTCTGAATCTGAACCAAAATAAATTAATATCCTTACTAAGGAATAAACTATAATCTTAGATATCATTTAGCATATCAATAATCCTGATATGCAGAAAAAATATCTTGATCAGCTTAGACAATCTTTATAAGAAGAACCTAAATCCAAGTCGTCTGAACTTACATCCACTAGTACAAAAATGTATGACCTTATAACTATTCTAAATAGAAAGGAAGCCAGTAAAATACATGTAAGAACCATTCAGGAACTCCAAGCAGAGGTTAAAACCATTAAGTCTGAAATTAAGCAGCTTAAAGAGAAGTAGCAAAAAGATTCTGAGTTAATCCAACTTCTATTCTTTAAGTTAGTTGAAGAGTCTAGTGACGATGAAGAAACCTAAAATCCCTTAGAACTACAACCTTTATCAAATATAGTAAAACTTAATGTTTCTAAAACAAAAATATCTGATTTCAAAAAATTGAAGAACGGTTGAAAATGGATTTCATAAAATAAATGATTTCTCATTTTTAAATTTTAGTTGAAAAAGAAATTTTTTCTGATTTGCAAGTGCTTTCTGGAACAGGATACAACATGTGGTTTTGATGAGAGAGATATCCCTACTAAGGCTAGGCCAATCCAAATGAATGTTAAGTTAGAACAGCATCATAGGAAGGAAATATGTTTAATTACCAAGTCTAGATCACCCTGGAGCTGTGCAGCTTTTTATATTAATAAAACTTCAAAAATAGAAAGGAGATCTTCTAGACTAGTAATTAATTATAAGCCTTTGAATAAAACCCTAAAATGGATTCGATATCTGATTCCAAACAAAAATGATCTTTTATAAAAACTGCATTCTGCATTTGTATTTTCAAAATTTGACATGAAATCAGGATTTTGGTAAATTTAAATTGATCCAAAATATCATTATAACACAGTTCCCTTTGGTTAATATGAATGGAATGTAATGCCTTTTGGTTTGAAAAATACACTTTTAAAATTTCAAAGGATTATGAATGACATTTTTAATCCATATTTTGAGTTCTGCATCATTTATATTAATAATGTACTTATATTTTTAAACTCTCTTGAGTAATATTTTAAACATTTGAAAACTTCTTTCTATATTGCCAAGAAAAATGGTTTTAATGTCTTTATAAAAAAATTCTCTTTTTTAAACCAAAATTAGATTCCTAGGACATTATATTTATTGCGGTACTATTACCCTAATTAAAAGGTTTTCGAAATTTGCAAACAAGTTTCCTGATAAAATTCTTGATAAAACCCAATTACAAAGATTATTGAGAAGTCTTAATTATATCTTAGATTTCTGTCCTAACATTAATAGGATTGCAAAACTTTTACATGATAGACTCAAGAAAAATCCAGTTTCTTGGTCCGATGAACATACCAGGATTGTCTAACAAATTAAAAAATAAGTCCAAGAAATCCCATGTCTCCACCTTACAGACCCCAGTCTTCCTAAAATTATTGAGACTGATGCCAGTGAGTTAGGATATGGTAAGATTCTAAAACAAATTTGGAATGGACGGAAAGTAGTCATATAGTATACTTCTGGTCATTTGAATAGTACACAGAAGAACTATTCCACAATAAAAAGTGAAATTCTTTCCATTATTAAATTAAAATTTTTTACTTCACATTGATTGTGAATCAGTAAAAAAAGTTTTGCAAAAGGATGTTCAAAACAGTGCATCAAAACAAAATTTTGCAATATAGTAAGTTATTTTGAGTATTTTCAATTTTAAAATAGAATTCATTAAAGGAGATGCCAATTTTTTGCCAAACTTTCTAACTAGAGAATTCTTGCAAAATAGATAAATGGTGTGTAAAAGGCACAGAAAAGAAAAGGCAGAGTCCTTTGATTCTATCAAAACCACCCAAAAACCCCTCACCTATGAAAAACTAATAAAGTCTTAGTATGATGCAGTCAGGGCTGCGGAACAAGAAGAATCCTCCACACTACATTAAGTGGCCTTCTCAAAACTCTCAGCAGAAAAGGCCAAAGAAATTGAAGTATGAACCAAGGCTTTAGCCAAAACCCACCCTAGAATTACTATGGGTTGTTCAAAGATCATTACAAGCCCAGGCTAAAAACTCAAATGAGGTCCTGACCATTCAAAATTTAATTCAGGCTGAACAAGCCAAAATTATTTCACAGGCCTAACAGGCCAATCCAGATAAATCATCTTAACTGATTTCCAAAACTGAGGAAGAAGAGTCTTTATTTTCTAAAAACCTCTCTAAAACCCTTTCTTAAAATGTTTTAGTGGTTACTCCACATAGTTCACAAATAATTTTATAACAATCCAAAAGGTCTTCTGATTGGATTTTGAAACCCATTATTCAGAATATCATAACAGTGGAACAATGATTTTTTAAAAAAGATCCATTTCATACCATGGAACTTCATTTTCCAAAATCTTGGTTTAGTTCACAAATAATTTTATGACAATCCAAAAGGTCTTCTAATTGGACTTTGAAACCCACTGTTCAGAATATCATAACAGTGGAAAAATATTTTTTAAAAAAAGATCCATTTCATACCATGGAACTTTATTTTCCAAAATCTTAGTTTTATAAACCTTGGGATTTAATAAAACCTCAAGATTATTACCAAACAATCTTAGAGTATACTAGCTCTGCTGAGTTTAAGTATTTTATATTTTCTGAAATACAGCGAGACCAATCATCCTCTACTTGTAAAATTGTAAAGGTTTTATGACCTTGTGATTAGGAGCAATATTTATCTAAACAAAAAACATTCCCCATAAACTTCAAAACCAAACTAAACTTTTATTTGACCTTCTCATACTATGATTATAATCAAGCATGGTTCAATGTTTTCTTAATCCAAAATCATAAAAAAACTCATTCCTGGCTCTTTTTCTTCCATGAAAAAATTGATATAACCAAATACCTTTCTTGTTTCTCTCGGTGGTGGAAAAACTATAGGGCTATCCATGAAATTCTAAAATTAGAAGTTCGGAAAAGCTTTCAGATTTTCAAAACCAATTTCAAACCTTCCAGGATAGAAAAGAAATTCATACCTCTATGTCTTTTCTGTTCTAAATTCTTTGTCCCGTGGGTATCTTTATGGACTTTGGACTTTTATATTATAGAAAAAACTACTACTTTACAGAGAAAGTTCAAAGTAAAATGGTAGAACTCCTTCAATATTTACTAAAATCGGTAGTCAGCCTCTGGCTTAAGAAGCAAGGATTTCTAGGAGATACCCATGAAGAAACAAGCTTCCTAGCACATAAAGTCTCATGCAAGTGCACTTCTTGCAGCTGCCAAAACTGAGGAAGAATATTTTGAAATCATGCAGCAATTAATTCAAAGTAAAGATGGTTCTTCATCAGCTAATTCCAAAACTGCTCCCTCTGAAGATTCAGAACTTTTAGTAGAGTTAGGGGATGAAAATGAGGATGATTATTTTAGAATTATTCCTCTCATAAAGCATGTATAATTTCTATAAAAAGCCCGATAGGCTGAGAACCTGTAAAAAGAAGTCCATGCAAAAGTAAAGGCTTAGGCCCGATGGGTTGAAAATCCAAAAGGACAACCCATGCAAAAGTTAGGATATATATATGTAAAAAAAGTCATCAGACAAAAATGGCAGAAAAAGTACTATTCATCCACAGTACTATCGCGTGACAGACAAAGTACTATTCATCTACAGTACCATCACATAATCTGCAGATAATGGAGGACATGATACTATTCATATATAGAAAATCTGTGTCCAAATAATTTCTTTCAAGACCTATAAAAGGAGAGCTCATTTGGTAGAAGAGGCAAAACTTTTATTTGGCAAAAATCCATTCTTCTTCTATTCCTCTCCCTTTGCCAAAACAAGAATTGTATCTCATAGGAAAAAATTAATAATTCTCTAAAATATTGTAATTTTAAGTTTTTGTATAACTTGGCTAATGTTGTCAAAATTTTGAATAAACCTATATACCTTTGCTTTAAGGAAATAAAACAAAGAGGTTTGTGTTTCTAAAACTTTATTATTATTTAGTTTTACTGCTTTCTTTTATTTTGTTCTTCTGCATGCTTAAGGCAGACTCTGCCGCTTGAACTCATATATATATATATATATATATATAATGAAAATTCACAACTTAATTTTAACTCTAGCTCTACTTTATATTCTATATTTTGATTTCAGTGCATATCTTAATTTTTTTATCAGATATTTTAATATTACTTTAAGGAATTTTTTTTTAATTTTTAAATCCATTAGGTCCCATTTTTAAAAAAAATATGAAAATTATAAAAATTGACAAATTATAAAAAAAAATTAAATATTATGAAAATATCTAAAATAAAAACAAAGAGTAAATGCACTTTTCAAGTAGTGGGTGTATTAGATCAATGGTTAATGTGACACTATTTTAAAAAAAATATAATAATTCACTTCTTCTTAATGATTAAAAAAAAAAAGTGATATATAGCCAAACAGCTTTTTCTCTGATAGCCAAATAGCTTTTCTTCTTCTTCGTTTTGCTTTCCTCACCTACCCGGTCTTCGTCTTCGCCTACCTAATCTTTTTCTTTGCCTTTCTCTCTCTGCGTTTACTCTTCGTTTTGCTTTGCTCGGAGTTTTCTTTACTTTGCTCTCTCTGCATTTTTTTCTTCTTGGTCCTCAAGGGTTAATGGTTTTGGGTGGTTTTTGGCCCTTTTTTTGGCCAAAAATCACCCAAAACCACTCATATTGTATCTAAATAATATATATATTTGAGTTTATCTCAAATTAGTGTAGTTTTTTCACTTTAAATAATTTTTTGTAGCTGGATTTTTTTCTGTATTAAATCATCTGATCTGTCCAAGAGAGCTATGGATTGGTGGATCAAGATAGTGTTAGTTCTAGTTGGTGGATGCTTGAAGAAAATAGTCAGATCCCGCTCCAATCAGACTCCTTCGTCGTATCAGTATGATGTTCTAGACCAAGAAGGCTTCTTCCGGTATCTCCAAAAAAAGGATATTATAGTTTGTTCCTTCGTATTTTATTTTATATATTTTTAGGGAAAAATATCCTTTGTGCATGGTTAAAGTTATTTTTAATATTTATTGTACTAAATTTTGTAACTCTTTTATTTGGTAATATGATATGCCAAATTTGATAAAAAAAAAAAAAAAAAAAAGTGAATGCAGCGGATTTCTTGGCAAACTTGGGCATCCAACAAGCAAGAGGAGTTATGGAATTTGATTTCCCTCCTGTGGGGATAGCAGAAATTCTTTTTGAGTGATAGGATTGGAGTTCCTTGGTGTAGAAGAGTGTGTAGTTTGCTGTTTTTAGTTTTTGGGTTTCCCACTCCCTTAAATTAATAATAATAATATATATATAAAAAAAAAAAAAAAAAACTTCCCCTTCCAAAATGGTAAAAAAAAAATTAAAAAAAAAACAACTTACAACTTAGATAGTCTTGAGATGGTTGTTTTTTTTTTTTTTTTTAACAGAAGTAAAATCAAACTAGTTTCAATTTTTGGAATTTTCAGACAGTAGTTCAAGATTATTTGGCGATAATATATGCATATTGCATAAACAAAAACAGCTTCAATAATTTGCTGATAGTAGAGACATCTTGTGGTAGGACGACGGCACATAAACTAAGGAGCTATCTGTTGGAATCAATCACACAAGTGAATGGTGGTGGAGGTTTTGTTATGTTACTAAATACAGTGAAGATGAAGCTGTGCGCTTGAAGAGAGCGGTAAGGAAGCAAAAATTAAAGCAAATATTGGAACTGAGAGGTAGCAAGAACAACACTTCCTGAAAGTTAAACTCATTGTCATCAGAATGGGCTTAAGCCTCCTGTGGAGAAAACTTCTCTTCAGAACCAAACAGGAACTGCAAGAGTCCTGCACTCCATAGTTCTTTCCTTGAAAATGTATGTTTCTTATCATTGCACTGGTTCTTTTTAGGGATTCAATTCTTGGTATTATTCATGTCTTAAATAAATAATAAGAAAAGACTTGTAAACTTAAGAGAAAATATTCGACTTCTGCCATTATTACCACACTGTACAAAAAGAATTTGAAAACAAAATTTGAACTTTAATAGAAATCAATCACCATGAATTATTACGAATGCAAAAGAAGATCAGTAGACAACCCAACTCGAGAAACTCCAAAATAAATGCACAGTGTTATTACCTTCTGAGCAAATCATATCTCATAGTATCTTCTTCTTTTCATGCGGAACAAGAATGGAATGATAATTTTTCTTTTCGGTTAGCAACTGACTGCCCATCTCATACTGCAACCCAAACATCAAACTTTAGTTCATAGGTCACTGAGCTATGTCCTGTCACGACAATATGTACTTCCACACTTGCATTTGAAGGCTTTGATCGGGTGATATTTATCATCAAATGCAATACCATAATCCTGCGAATGTAATACATGAGTTAACTTGCAGAATGCAGCCAGAAAATGCCAACATAATGTCAGTTATTTATTTACAACATCACATAATAAGCGGTAAGCAAGAGTTACCCATGTTAATTCTTCCATTGGCTTGATATCTCTAGTCGTGAAAAATGCAAGCTACATGAGAAGAAAAAAATACAAATTTGGTTCGTTTCCTTCAATTGAAGAAGAAAGGGAGGAGAAAAAAAAAAACAAAAAGAGAAGCTTGAAATTCCCAAATTACATACATGGTAATAGTGATGATCCGGGGTCTCTACCTCCACAGGTATCTCAATCAAGTTAGGATCATGACATCTGATGACAATAAAGCATGATTTTAGATATAGAAGCTAAAAGCAACATCATCACTTAACATATAATACATAAGAGAGAAAAGAGAATAAAAAACATGATTCTGGATGATGAACAATACCTCTGAGGTGTATATGATTTAGCCTATCTCCAAGAACAGGTAAAAGTGAAATTGAAAGAAATGAACAATGATAACTAATTTTTCCTTTCCATTAACCTTTGGTTTAGCATGAGCAGAGAATTGAATAATAATGAAACACAGCATTTTAATGATGCTATCCCCACATTGAATAGAGTAAGCCTCGTATTCCAAGCTTATCATCTTTTATGAGGGGCAGACCATGACTCCAAACAATGAAAAAATGAAATACTACAGCAACATTTTCTAAACCAGAAGGTTCAATCTATAACTAATAAGTGTTCATGTTTAGCTTGCAGTGTTCAGATTCTTTCATTTTTTAATCAATTGATCATAGAAAAAAGAAATAATACAACTCATGCATCAAAACCAATTATGGGCCAAGCCTAATATAAACTGAATTTAAAAACTCATTTCATCTTTACAAAAAGAAAAGAAAGAAACAGAGTTGACTTTTATTATACATAAGAAATACAATAAACAATTGCAAGGATTCATGGAAGTACCTGTGATTGACAAATCTGCCAACATTTCCGAACTCGGTTGCATCCAAACAAAGGGCTTCTTCGTCTTTCAGTATTCGCTCAGAACCCCAATCTGCATCCAGTAGCACCGGGTATGTATGTTTCTCTTGCTTAGCAGCCCTCTCCATGTTTCTCTCATAAAGTTCTTGATTGGTCACAATTTCCCCTATGTATTCACAAACAAAGGTGCCTTTCTTTAATGCATTGACAGAACGGACACCCCACCCTTTTCTTCCAGGTGTTGCAAATACCTAGACCATTTTCACAAACAGATACCCCAAAGAGCAGGGGCAAAAAGAAGAATGTTAGTAGCTTCTAATGTGCAAATATTTGAAAGGAACTCTTTTCTGAAGCTAAAATTTCAACTTTGGAAAGGCATCCTGAATTCATAACATTGCCAATAAAAATAGAATTTACTCTGACCTGCAAAGCCACTTTTATGCCTTGTTGAACAACTCGATTTCTGCACTTCCTACTGCACCCACATTTACTCCAGCACTCCTTTATAAATTTCCTGCTTAAATGTCCCTTACATGGTTTTATTCTCCTGCTCTTTTTCCTACTCAGGTCATTTTGAAGTGGACAGATTTCACAATAATAGAAGTATTCTCTTGCAGGTTCACGACTCATTGCAATGCATTCATCCAAGAATTCTTCCTTCAGTAATCCTTCATCTGTGTAAGCAAATTCACCTCGAGTTTCCCCAGCACATGCACAAGGTAAGGCTGAGGATAGACAATCTCCATGACATTGTGCACAGAAATTATCATCTGATATACGAGCAAGCGAAAAATCAATATGAGCATCTTCATGAACCATGTTCTTTTTTATGTACAAAAAGTTTGGTAACTCCAAAGCATCATATTCATTCACCAAGGGAATCTGCAGTTTTTCTTCTCCCCGAGATATATCTTTGAGATAAATGGGGTGTTTCTTTTGAGTAACAGCCTTCAGACTCTGCAAGTTCGAAGATTGTAGGTTTTCTAGTACTTCTGCCTTAATCATTTTCATATTTTCACCCTTGGTTCCCTTTCAACACAAAAGGCAAGGAGCATTAAAGAAAGAAAAGGGGCAAAGGCATTGATGCAATGAAAATTACTCAAGACATCAAAATGCAAGAAGCCTAAATATTGAGTGCTACCTGAATAATATCTGGATAACAGAGAATTTCATTGGAGTGGCTTGGTTTTAATGAAGATTTAGCTCGGTTATCACCTTTAGCACCAAGATTTTTCCGCCCGGATTTCTCTAATGAATTAAACTTTTTGGCTACAGGCCCATTTTTGGAATCACAATCAGATTCTATGAAGCACTCGCAGATCCTTTCCATTAGCTTCATCAAGGAGAAACCAGGATCCTGAATTCTGTACGTTCTGCGGTATTCATCTTCCACCTCTCTTAGAACTGTATTCAAATTTTGACTTCTGAAGAAAGGGTTTGCAGAAGAATTACAGTTCAGGGAAATCTTCACGTCTTTATTGGCAGATGAAGCAATATCAAAGTGCAATCTATTCTCCAAAGCTGAAGGTTTGAATTCTTGAAAATTTGAGTCATCTTCTTTACAATCAGCACAATTTCCTTCTAGAGAACTATGTTCAGGTGACAGATCTGGCAAAGTCACAGAAAATGTAAACAGGAAGAACAATAAACCAGATCAACAATCAGGTTATTGCAGCTTGTTTTGAATATTTAGACTTATCACATGTATGCTTGCAGTTACATGCAGATAAAAATTAACAGCATAACAAATGAATATCTCACAATATGTATTTTATACATAGGAAACAGTCAAATTTTGAATTCAACCAACTTTTGAGTGCTAAATGTCAGTCTAGTCATCTGATGCAAGGCTTCAAGCACGCCAGAAAATAACTAAAGTAATCCTTTGATCTATGACTCGCTGAAATAACTATTGCTTTAGAAAATTTCCTTAATCAAACACAAATTTTCATAATCTCACACCAATTGTGCGAAATTCAGCTGCTGGCTACATTGCAATGTTCATTAAAAGAACGGTGATTATCATGTTCATGATTGTTTATACCTATTGTAAATTAATGTTCCAATTACCCCAAACTGAAGCAGGACCTTGGGGAAAATTCTGTTATGGTGTATGGTCTAGTCAAGCCAAATTCTGGAGGAAGCCTTTAGGAGATCAACTTTAAAACCAGGGAAAGAGCCTCCCGGTGCTGATCATGTTCAGTTCTAGTGAATTTCATAAAAGCATTCAGTGTGCAAGAAAAAAAAAAAAAAAGCCACAAAAAATAAAATAAAATCCTGGCTGCAAAATTTACACAACAAAACAAACTTAGTCAGCAATTGAGACTCATTCTTATATATATATTATGTGTGTATATATACATGCATACCATGAGGATTGAAAACAACATAAGTGGGAAGCTGTTTAAGCAATGGCTCACTAATACCTCTATAGCCATTCCGTAGAGGTATATAATCATCATCAATGCAGATATTATCAGCCCCATAATCAAAATTTGACCTTGTCAATCCGCTAGCTTTTCCATCAGCTTCATGATTCCTCCCTGTTGCAATTCTTTTGGCAGGAAACCTATTAACAGCCGCATCGTCATACCAGTCTCTGAACCGAAACTGCAATAACACAATTTATAGTCATAATTAACGCAACGTAACATCAAATATAATAAATGCATCAAATTCATGTACGAAATTAATTAACTTTGATATGTATCATTAGCCAACACCCTAAAAAAAAAAAAAAAACAAAACAAAACAAACAACTACACCTTTGATGATGTATTCTCCTTCATTATGATAAATCAAACTGCGCCCTATGTGTAATGGGCGATTGGGTCGAAGAACGGTGAAGCGGGCGATTGGGAGATTTTGAAATTTGAACAGTTTTATACTCAATTTTGGCTTTCTAAACGAAGTTTTTTTGGTATGCTTCATGCTAAAGAAACTCAGTAACTCAACTCAACTTTAAGCCCATATTGAAAAAGTTTTTTTTTTTTTTTTATACCAAAAAAAGGTTTTTTATTTGAATGTCTATATTACCCTTAATTTCATATAATTCACATTATCCTCTCTTATTTTTTTATTTTTTTTTTTTGGTTTGGATGTAATACCTCATACTCTATTTAACAGTACTAGTAGTAATCACCCGGATGACTACAAACATGTCACAAGCTATTAGTTAAATTACTATTATTATATGTTGTGTGTGTATGCTGTAAATGTATGTGAATGTGTGTGAATATATATATATATATTTATTTGCATGAGTGGGGGATCGAACCCCCACTCATGAGCAGCTTAAGGCAGCTGCTTTACCACCCGGGCTAAAGAGCTCGGATTATTTGCTCTTTTCTTGTTCTTATAAAATATTATTCTTTACACTAATATATTTGTTTTAAAGCCTCTATCTTTTTTTTTCTCCCAATATTCAGTAGTTATAAGGATTTCGACTAATTGAGATATAAAACATATCCCTTAATTATTTGTTTTTTTCTTGTTCTTAGAAAAAATTATTCTTTACACTAATATTTTTGTTTTAAAGCTTTTTTTTTTTTTCATCGTTATCCATTAGTTATAAGGATTCCGACTAATCCGGAATTGAATTGGGTGAACCCATAAAATGTGTAAAACTCTCTCGATATTTATTTTCTCTATATATAAAATTCGAACTTGAGACTTTATTTAAGTAAATTCAAGATTTTTGCTACTTGAATCAACATATGTTGGCATTTTAAAGCATCTATTTGTTTGGTCTTATTTTTAGTTTCGAGAATGTTTCCCTTTTAGATCATTAATTAGTAGTCAAATCCTAAAGTCACTAAGATTTATGTTTGAATTCCCATAAGAATTTTTTGTCTGTTACTTTTTATAAACTTTTTATAACCATTTCAAATTTTCTAAAAAGAAATTCTAGAAGTGACTCTTAAAGTCGGTAACAATTTTGAGTTTGAAACTTACTGTCTCTTACACATGATAAAAAAAAATGCTTTAAAACTTCATAACGAAACTAGTAAACATTAATTATGTTAACACTTTCTTGCATATAGCCAATATTGAAACATGACTAAACTAAAAAAAAAAAAAAGCTTTAAAACTTCATCTATATACTTATGTTGGCTATTGCCCTTAAAATTTGAAAGGCTTGTAAGTTTGGAGAGAATGATTGAGTCCTTGAATGGCACCACAAGCTGCAGCAATGGAAACAATTAAGCAAACCAAGTTCATCAGCTGGAGACAGAACCACTTGACTGTTTGCTTTCGAATCTTCTTTTGAGCAATGTGCATCTTCACTGGGAAATATACCGCCATTGGCCAATATCCAATGGCTCCGAGCAGCGCAAGTATGTCGTTGAAGAAAGGCAATGCCATAGCAATCATAGTTACCATCACTACATATGTTGATCTCCAAGTCAACCTCAACAAGTTCACAGTAATATTCAGTTTCTTATTGCCAATGCTTAGTGGGTACTCATTGGTTACAAATTTTGATTTTGGCCACATTGTGATAGCCCATTTCTCAACTGCATTTAACACTGGCTGAGATAATACCTGTCCATATTAAGATATGATTAAGAATTCAAACATATTAATTGAAAGTTCAATGCAATCAAGGATAAGAAATTTGGTTCGTTAAGTAATTAATAAAAAAAAAATAGATTTTTAAAATTGTAAGAGTTCAGGATACGAGACAGATACTCGACTACTAATCAAACTATACCTGATATGCTCCTACTAGATGCACGACCACGAAAATATTAGCAATGTCAATTAACCAAAAGGGTTCATAAAAGCCAAAGTCCGTCAGCATGTTGCCCGGTGCACGGTTCCCTAATGCAGCATAGCCAAGGCAGCCGCTCATTACATAGAAAGCTGTGGATGTTAAGATGGCTATAATGTTAGCCTTCTTCATCACTTTGTTTTCAGGTGGTGATGATTTTAGGGTGTCCTGAAATTTTGAATCCAAGCATTTGGATGAGAAAAATGAAGAGCGGTAATTAACTAATTGCAAGCAAAATAAATAAAATCAGATCAACATTTCCGCTTGAATGTTGTATATGTAAAGGTACATAATATGTATATATGAGAAAGATCTTACTTGGATTTCTATGAGGACTCCAGCATATGAGCAAGCAAATGCCATATCGCCAATTGCTCTTAACATCGTCCAAATTTTGTCACCTGCGCTTAAACCCACTCCGATTTCCATTCCAGTTAATGTAGTTTTTTCTTCTTTCCCTATTCAGAATAATCCATTAAACAGTCAACATTATCTATTTGAATTGTCAATATTATTACTACTACTAATATGTTTTTTTTTTTATTTTTTATAATTACACCCAACGGTCAGATTTATAAAATAGCATATTTCAAACGTTTTATACTCAAAGTCTCGAAGTATTAAAATCTCTTCCTTTTTAATTAATAGTGAGGTGGCGCATTAATAATCTGCATATAAAGAGTTAATCCTCACTATTAAAAAATTGGCTATAAAACTACTTTCTCAATGGGACTATTGTGTTTCTAATTATTCATATTAGTATCTCCAAGTTGTACCAAAAAAACATTGCCCAAGATTAGAAATTAAGAAGTTAATTACCTGAAATGATTTTTGCAAGAGCGAGTCCCATTCCAATCGAAGCATATCCAAAGGACATGAATGATGCAAGAAAGGAGAGCCATGACATTTCATGGAGGTTTGGGATTTGAGACAGTACAATCTCAATAAGTCCCACTCCAACCATGTATGGACTAGTGGAATACTTACATAAACTTCCATGGCCTCTCTTGTGGAAACAATTTGACTTGAGCAAGGCCCTAAAATTCAATACCAAAATCCTAAAAATAGCATAAATGATCTATAATATAATACAAATATAAATTCTAACAGTTTATTTTCATTTTTAAAAAAAAAAAAAGAATAAATATAAAAAATACCATGTAATTTAGTATTTTTTTTCATTTTTGGGTCTATAATTTTTTTCTTAATGGTAAATATTATAAAGTATTGAAATATCATAAAAAAAATCATAAATCCAAAAGTGAAAAAACGTTACAGATATTTTTTTTTACTTTATCCCAAAAAATAAACTAGTTATTTTTTCATAAACTTACACAATGCTTATACCACAAGTGATTGTGTAGCCCACAGCCAATCCACTCATGAAGGTATACTGGACTAACCCACAAACCTGGTACATACTTCCACCTGATTGAATTAATGTAGTACAAGTATGTAACAATCTAATTAATTTTACCATAAAAAATAAAAGTATTTTTTTCCATATGTATTTATAAGGGTTCCGACTATTTTGGATTTCAAGCTAGATGAACCTATGAGGAATAAAACTCCCTCAACACTTATTTTCTCTATATATAAAATTTGAATCCGAAATCTGACTTAAGAGAATTCAAGTTTATTGCCACTTGATTCAATAGAAAAAAAAAAGTTATTAACTTGGCATGAAATTAATAAAATAAGCTATAATAAACCTAGATTGGCTTTGACGGCTTCCATGTATGTATGATTTCTCTTGCCAGTTAGTGGGTCAGGAGATCTGTAGGAATCAGCCAGGAAGCTTGAAGTGTAAAGGGTAATGAACGAGAAAATTAAAAGAGTGCCAATGCCAGCAACCCATCCCATTTGTGCCATTCCCCATCCAAGTGAAAGAACTCCAGAGCCGATGACTGCTGTGATTATATGTGCACTTGCGGTCCACAAAGTTCCTACATTTCATCACCCCATTTTTATTAATTAATTGGTTAATTATGTGTTATGTATGTTCCAATTAAATAAAAATTTTGAACTACGTTATCACTAGAGTTGATTTTAATAATACAATAAAATAAGAATCGATTGACTGACTCAGGAACCTCAGAACTCATTGTTTCACTAAAAAAAATTAGAAAATGCTGTTATATAGCAAGAACGAGTTTACATATATATATATAGATATGTACCAGTTCTTCTGGGTCTGCCATCATCATCCAGCTCTCCATTTGTACCAACTTTGTCAGGAGCAAGACTATTGACTCCATAAATTTCATGCTGAAACTCCTCATCTACTAAGCTCACCATTTTCTTGATCTTTAAATATTGACTTGCTCTCTAACAAAAAAATTATTTTGCTTTTCTCTTGTTTTTTACAAAGAAATGGACATGATGCAAGAGGCACAAAAGGGAATGTGCATGAGCACACGAGCGGTCGCGTGTGGAAGTGCAAGGACAATATACGGACAGGCAGGGATGAGAGCTCTTTATATATAGGTCATGTTTCTCTATACCATGTCTGAGAATTAATTCTAACCTAAACCGGGTTTATTGAGATTATTAGTGGCTAATTATGATGATGTAGGTGCAAATACATTATTGTTCTTTTTATTAAACTGCTTTACATATAAAGAAGTCAAAGAAAAACTGCCTTACATTTGCATGTTAGTAAAAAGAGAGAAATGGAGGATCTTGAGGTGGAAAGTGTACGATATATATATATATTATATCTAGTTGTAGAAATGTGATATTAGTCTAACTCTATATATTATTAATCCGAGCTCTAAAATTGAGTATATGACTTTTATTTTTGGGTACAAATGGAGGTATAAATTTAAAATATAACGAGATAATATATGAAAGTGAGTAATTTTAATTTTATTATAAAAGATTAATGCCCTGCTAGACCGTTCAGTGAAGGATTTTTCATTATTA
>CATIWO010082003.1:0-22102 GCA_949673435.1 Macaranga tanarius | reverse complement strand
GTTGGTGAGAGCCGGTTAACTTAATGTTGATTAATCTCTAATTAATTATAGGTTTATCTGAGAGGAAAATCTATAGTTCTTAAGATCCCTTCAAAATGAATTAAAACTAGTGTAGACCTAGTTGTGTAATCAATCATTTGAAATGGTCAATTAAGAATAACGAACCCTAGCTTTTACAATTTGCATTGAATTTGTGTTTTTACCTTTCTTAATTTAGTTTCATTTCTTTGAATTTTCAAACTTTATTTCATTGTCTAAACAATCAAACATTTTGAGTATTGCAGTATTCAACCTACAATCCCTGTGGGACGATATCTTTATTTACTACTTGATATGATTCTGTACGCTTGCGGATTTGTGCTCATCACTAAGGCAAACAAAAATAAATGATTTTCTTAATAAAGAGAAAAGATCTATGACTTGCTAGTGCATTAGTAGATTTTTCAACTAAGCTAGGATTTCATTTAATATTGCTTTTATAGACTCATTTAAATGGATCGTTAAAGTCATTCGAAATATTACTCAAATTTAAAACCCTCTAGCTATTATAAACTAAGAGTTCTAATTTTAAAGAAAAAAGTAACTTATACTAATGACTTGTTGAAAAATTATTATGATGTATAGTTCTAACACGATTGTTTCATTATGTCAAGTGGATGATCAAACAAAACTAATAGGATATTAGTTAATTTTTTTAGTTAATAATCATGTAAGAAATATATTTGTGACGTCAATAAATGCATCTTCTACTATTAAAACTTATGAAAAGATATTCAAGTTACTTAATGAATTCATTGAATATGTTGGAGAAGCTGATATTGTACAAATAATAATTAATAATGGATCTTATTTCAAGTTAACAGGTAAACTATTAGAAACAAAAAAGCCTCACATATATTAGACTCTATGTGTAGCTCATTATATTGATTTTATTTTGGGGAATATAGAAAAATAACTACAGTTTCAAAGATTTCAAATAGGGTTATTAGTATGACAAGCTACATATATAATTATGTAAGTATGCTAAACATAATAAGAGAGTTTACAAAATATGCTAAATATAATAAGAGAGTTTACAAAATAAAAAAAGCTTATTAGATTTGGGAAAACTAGATTTTGTACTTCTTATCTTACTTTATAATGCATCTACAAGTACAAGAATTTATTGAGGGTTTTGTTTGCATACAAAAAGTGGGTTTCTAATAGGTTAACAAAGGAAATAAAGGCCAAACGAATTATAAAAATGATCTTGATGCATTTTTTTTGAATGGTATTGCTTATGTACTCAAGGTAATAAAACTACTTGTTTGAATTTTTAGACTTATTGATAATGAGAGAAGACCTGCAATGGAATATATTTATGAAGCCATGAATAGAGTTAAAAATGCTATCATGGTGGAATTTAATAAAAATAAGCTAAAATACAAAGAAATTTTTGCCATTATTGATGGTAATAGGAGGGCCAACTCCATCAACTTTTATATACACTTAATTGTTTTTCAAATCTAAAATTTTATTATGATAATTCATTAATAGAGTTTGATAGGGAGATAAACATCTAAATTATATGCTTGCATTGAGAAATTGGTTGCTAATTATGATGTACAAAATAAAGTCATAGGTGAATTGTTATTGTGTTAGAAAGATAAAGGTTTTTCTAGAAATTCATATAAGTCCCAGTTATTTCTTAATCCATACATATAACTTGAATGATTTTATATTATTGTATGCATTTATAATTATTGAGTATATGGTAAAAATACCATATAATTGAGTGATAGAGTCTTTATAAGGGCTCTATAGCCTAAAATGTCATTCTTGTCTTCGTCTTCCTCATCCTCTTCACCCTCATTGCTCGACTCAATAAAATCAAAAGAAATTTTTTATAACTTTTCACCATAATCTTTATTATTTGAACTATCATTATTCTCTTTGCTTTCTTCTTCGCTCTTAGTAATTTCAATATCCTCATAATCATTATATGAAATCACCAAAATATCATTATTAATGTCATTCTCCTGATCTTTCCACCCATTACAACTACTTTCTCTTCATGAATTTTTTTTATCCATTTAGGTCTCTCTATTACAAGTTCTTGTTACTATGAGCAATGTATAATCTACTTTTTTCTTTTTTTACAACACCAAACACAAATAATTAAAACGTTTAATTTTTCTTTGAAAGAAATAAGAAACACATGAAAATTAAAACCCACAAGAATGCCACATGCAAAAAAAATAGTGATAAATTAAAAAAAGAGTGAAGCAAATATTATATGAGTACCTATTAATTTTTGCAGAGAAAAGAGGTACAAAAAGAGAAGGAAAAAGGGCGCTAGAAATTATACAAGGAAGAGAACTAAAAAAGTTTTGTAGTTTACTATTTTTTCAAATTAGAATACTAATTATATGAATCTCAATTATTTGGTTAAGGTTGTTGTGCAATTGCCATAAAAAATAAAATATAAAATTCAACTAAACAATAAATGATGTAATTTTAGGCTATTATGAATGATAAATTTTGATGACACAATATGTAAATATCTAAAAATAAATAAAAGAAATTTATAAATACTGCAAATTATAGGGTTTTGGGTTGGTCATGCAGTGAAAAAATAAAATTTTTAACACCTAAAACCCAGTCCAAGTACCATATAGTCCAGATTAAATAAATTAAAACTGAGTCTAGAATCTTACCAAGACGAGTTCAAAGGCAAGATTGTAGGAAGGAAGAGAGGAGGTTAACTCCGGTGACACCCTACCTCGAGTCTTTTGTGTGCTTCTGTCGGAATAGAGATGCAACTAAAGAGTAATGTTCTCTACCGGCTTCCACACAAATAGTACAGCCAAAATGATACGGTGTGCTAGCACCTTCCTCTCTATTTTCTCTCTGTGTATTTTTTTCTCAAAGAACGTATTTGTTATGAATAATGATGTGCAGAGACAACTCTACCCTATATGTGATATGTATATATATATATATACACACACATCTCATTTAGGGTTTCCATAGTCATTCACAAATACCAAAACTCCTTTTTGGTTTATCTCTATCTATAAGAGATTAAATTCCAATTTATAATTTAATTATGATAACATTTACCATAAATAAATAATAAATATATACATATATAGAGAAAAATATCTTATTGGGTTGATAAGCCCAATATATGTTTTGGACCAGTTCTATGTGTGTGATTCCGTAGGTTCACATAATGTTAGCAGTGGGCCTTCAATCTCATTGGTAGCCCATAAGTCATAAGTGACCTCTAGCAAGACATTATGACTACCCAAGTTATGTGAAGGTCAGTAATCCGACACAACCTATTTAACAACAATATTACATTCATTTTTGTCTTATGATATCTTTAATTGAACATAAGGCATGGTTAATGTCATCCTTAATAATTCAATCATATTATTTCTCAATCTCAATTAGACTGAAATTGATAACTCTTAATCAAATAATTTCAAGCATGGCTATGCATTTACATTCAGTCTAATTTATCAAGAGGCCCATAGATATCCTCCTCATGATTAGTAAGGGACAAATTCCTTCTTGATCACTCATACTCCTCACATGATTCATTTTATATCCAACCATAATCTATTATATCATCCTGTTAAAGATAATAGTAAAATGTGTCAAAATATAAAACTCATAATGCATGACTCTATGATGATCTCAGGTCAGAGGACTACAATAATATTATTATGATGAGAATAACTTATAATAATTATCCATGTGGTATTCCCATAGTGGGTCAATCCATTACATCATATGTACCTATGACTTGACTTTGTATCTCGTATACATGATCAGTGAAACATGATCATCAGTCAATCTTATATTAGTCTTCATTCATTATTATCCCATAATAATAACCGACTAGGGATGATTTAGAATATAACTCATTTACCATCGAAGAGTTTTACTATCAAGTCACACACTTGAAGATCTTAAATAGAGTTAAACATTCATGGAATTCAATAGAGTCAATATGATAAAATGCCTCTTTATTATAATAATGTAAAAACGACAAAGTCACAATATGGCTAAAGTACAATTGGCCTATGGCACATCACTAACAATCTCCCACTTGCACTAGGCCCAATCAAAATTGTATCTAATACCAATGACCTAGTATGACTCATGCTTAGGTTATTGATGTGGGTCAAATATAATACCCTAGTCTCTAAGACTAAGTATAGAGCAAGTAGGGTATCGAATACTCGGAAATTTGGAGCAATTTTGTATTAACCGGATAGATACTTAGATGGATAGGCAAATGATATATAAAAGAAGATGTTGAATTATTCTAACTAAATCTAAAGTTACTAAAGAATTATAAACTATACTAACTAATCTAAATATTTTAACAACAAATTCAAGTAGTGTTTATTAGAACTACAATTCAAAATTAATCAAGAACTACAAAGCAACAAACAAATAACTACATGCAATGATTGGAGAATATGACCTAAGGTCCCTAAAAGCAATTCTCACTGTCAATTAGACCTAAAGTCCTTAAAAGTAATTCTCGTTGTCAATTAAGGGTATTTTCATTTAGAGTCTACAAGCACTCTCATGACATTATAGAGATAAACAAAAACCATTAAATTTTATGCCAATTCTTTAATCCTTTAAAGAGAAATTTTTGTTTCCAAGTAATTTCCTAACCTTTAAATGAATCCAATTGTATTTCCACCAAAATGCACCAATTCTCATTACATACATTTGATTAACACATCATATATTGTGATCAAGTATATATAACACAGTTAAGCACTCAATTAAAATCAAATCATTCATGCAATATAAAAGATAAAAATATAGTTCATAAGATCAATTCATCCTTGCAATTCTAATAAATAAGAAGTTAGCTAAAACACATATTGATAATTGACAAATAAACATAATAAACTAATCCAAACATCAAGCAACTAAATAGAGAAAAGAGAAAAAGATATAGGAATTGTGTTGATGGAATCTTCAATGCTCTCCAAGCAATCACTTGATATTGAATAGCCTCATTGACTAACTTCCTTGATTACTTGAAAGTGTCTTCTAAAACTACTTTAAACTAAAATGTACTTTCTAATATATGATAATAGAACTTCAACTCCCTATCTCCAAATCTGAAATGATGTACATATAGACCTTAGAGGTGGTTACAAGTGATTACAATTCGTCTTGAATTAGAAAGGCACCATTTGAAATGAAAAGTGATGAGTGTGAAATATGCATGTGTTGAACACTCTATTTTGTTGCATATTTAAGATTAGAAATGCATTGTTTAGTTAGTTTTTAGTTAATTTAGTTAGTTTTGTTATTTTATTTTAATTTAAGTACTTTTATGTTAGATAGGTAATTTTTGTTTAGTTTGTAGTTATAGGATGCATTTGAGGAGAGATGGAGATAGTACTTGAAGATAAAGATAAGATTGAAGCTTAAAGTTGGAAGTTATCTTTGCATCAGAGCACATGGCCATGCACACGCCCATGTGTGGAGTGGCATGCCCATGCGCTTGCCTATACCTGAATTGAAAAAGAACCAGTCATAGAGCACATACCCATGTGCCAGTCACACGCCCATACGCACAACTATGCCTGATTTTAAGATTTCAAAGTTATTTTGATACATGGACGTGTCCAATTGTTGTATACCCGTATATGATGATATGGCAGCTAATTAAAAGTGGATTTTAAGTTGGAGTTTGGATAGATAGAAGCTCATCTTTTAAGCCTATGTTTAGATAGAGTTTGGGAGAGTTTAAATGACCTTTTTCATTAGAAAACTATGTCCTTTAAATAGAACCATTTATTTTTCATTTAGTAAGAGCTAGTTTTTAGTTTTAGTTATGTTTTAGTTTTCTATTCTCTTTGTTCTTCAGAATATATTTTCATTTTATTTACTTAGTAGAGAAGATACTTGGCTTGAAGTTAGAAGAGTAAGACTTTCTTACATCATTTGGAAGGGCGTTTTTCTTGTATCACTCTTTTGTTTAATTGTTATTATGTTCAGAATGGTTTTTATTTCTTGTTTGTTTTCTTTTATCTTTAATATGAGTAGCTAGATCCTTTTTAGGGTTCTTATTCTGAATTGACCATGTGCTTATTGTGATTTATGTTAGGTTGCTAGATCTAAGTTATTGGTTGTTGTTGTGCCTAATGTCATTTTAGGATTGATCACCCTAGAATTGAATTGACACTATAGGCTTAATCGAGAGATAGGTTCTGTAGGAATAGGCAACGACCTATTGATTGCTTAGTTAGTTAAGAGACAATTAAGTAGATTAATATTGGTTTAAGGTTGTGATTAAAATTATAATTAAAAGGCATTGGGTTGGTGAGAGCCAGTAAACTTAGTGTTAATTGAATTCTAATTAATTATAGGTTTATCTGAAAGGAAAATCTATAGTTTCTAAGATCCCTTCAAAATGAATTAGAAATAGTTAAACCTATTTGGTTAATCAATCTTTTGAGATGGTCCAATTAAGAATAAGAACCCTAGCTTTTAATATTTGTTTGAATTTGAATTTTACTTTTGTTTGTTTTGATTTTAATTTTTAAATAATCTAAACTCTATTTTGTTGTCTGAACAAACAAACATAGTTAGTATTACAATATTCAATCTATAATCTCTATGGGATGATATCTTTATTACTACTTGATACTATTCTGTGCACTTGTAGATTTTACACATAAAGTTTTTGGCGCCGTTGCCCGGGATTGGCAAAGAATTAATATTGTTAAGAAAATTGTGTTGCTTGATTTAGAAGTTATTTTTAATTTTAGTTCTAATTGTGGTATTACAAGAATTTTTGTTGTTTGATGCACATCACACAAAGTGCAAGCAAACAAGGACTTGAATTGATACCACTTGATTTGGAGTTAGAGAAGATAGTTCGTGAGAAATACAAATAAACAATCATATCACGATAATCACTAAGCAAAATGGACTTGGGAGATGACGCAAGGAATGACCCATCAAGGCAACAAATTCTTCAAAATCCTCAGAATGGTCAGAGAACCATGTGAGATTTTGTAAGTCCTAATGTGCAGGGTAATCAAACACCAATTGTAAGGCCGGTGGTAGCAGCAAATAACTTTAAAATCAAGCTGGCAATGATTCAAATGTCCAAAATTCACCATTCAATGGGCTACCATACGAGGATCCATTTGGTCATATGTCTAGATTCTTAGAGTATTGTTCTACTTTCAAGATGAATGAAGTGCAGCCTGATGTAATCCAGTTGATTCTATTTCCATTTTCTCTAATGGATAGAGAAAAGAGATGGTTTACAAGCTTGTCACCCAACTCCATCAACACTTGGAAAGAGCTTTACACTACCTTTTTCAACAAATACTTACCACCTGCAAATGTGTTAAGGATCAAAAATAAGATTAACTCTTTCTTTCAAAGAGATGATGAAACATTCCACGAGTGTTGGGAAAGATTCAAAGACCTTCAGAAGCAGTGTCTACCTCAATTGATTCCTACATGGGATTTGGTGCAATCCTTTTATAAAGAAGTAAATCATGCGGTTAGAGTCAATATTGATGCAGCAGCTGGAGGTACTATCATGTCAAAAATACCAGAAGATGCCTTGGATCTCTTTGAAGAAATGGCCAATACACAAAGTTTATGGTCTAATGAGAGGATCATTACAAAGAAAGCTGAAGCAATAGAAGTGGACAGCTTAACCATGTTGAATGTAAAGCTTGATGCTCTGACAAAAAGGATGGACAAGGTGAATGTGAATATAGTGTCTACATTGTCTATCTCATGTAAACTATGTCAAGGAGGTCATCCTATAAATGTCAAATGATGCAAGGGATGACTACAGAGGGTGTCAACTATGTGGGCAACTTTAAAGGACCTCAAAACTAAGTCTATGGTAATACCTATAATCCAAGTTAGAGGAATCATCCAAATTTTTTTTGGAGCAATCAAGGAAACAACCAGTGGAGACCACAAGCACCACCAGGATTTGGAGGTCAGAATGCACAACAACCTCAACCTCAATTTCACCAAGACAAAGGTTCATCCTCTGGAACTCTAATGGAGAGCAAGATGGAGAAATTCATAGATGTGATGTCAACAAAAATGAACCAGCAAGATGAACCTCAAAAGAGGATGGAGCAAATGATCCGAAATCATTCTTCGTTTATTCACAATCTAGAAGTGCAAATGGGGCAGCTAGCAAATTCTTTATCAACAAGGAATCAAGGTGCATTACCAAATAATACGGAGAAGAATCCAAAAGAGTAAGTAAAGGCTATCACCTTGAGAAATGGTACAGAGATCTAAACCCCTAAAGCAACAGGGGAGTATGAAGAAAAGAAGAATGAGGGAGAAAAAGAACAGGATGATGAAAGAGTTGAGACACCAAAAGAGCCAGAAGTGAAGGTAAAAAATAAAGCTAAGCCGAAAGCACCACCAATTCAACCTTATGAACCTCTAGTACCATACCCGCAAAAGTTAAAGAAAAAGGAGCATGACCAACATTTTACAAAGTTTTTGGAAAGATTTAAGACACTCCACATCAATATGCCTTTTGTGGAATGTCTAGCTCAAATTCCAAAGTATGCAAAGTTCTTAAATGAGTTGATTTCCAATAAGAAAAAGTTATAGGAATTTAAGATAGTCACACTCACAAAGGAGTGCAGTGCCATCATTTTAAATAAAGTTCCTTTAAAATGGAAGTAACCAGGGAGTTTTACTATCCCATATTCTGTCGAAAATTTATCATTTCAAAAATCTTTGTGTGATTTAGATGCTTGGGACTTTGAAAGGCAAGACCAACAAACATTCATCTACAATTGGCAGACAGGACAGTAAAGGAACCAGAAAGAATAGTGAAAGATGTGTTAGTAAGGGCTGAAAAATTTATTTTTCCAGTGGATTTTGTCGTTCTTGACTTTGAGGAAGATGAAGACATTCCATTAATCCTTGGTATGCCTTTCTACACTGCCAAGGCAATTATTGATGTTTATAATGGAACTTTGACTCTAAGAGTAGGTGAGAAAAGTTATAAGTTCAACATCTATTAAGGTATGAAACATTCTTCTGAAAGTGATTTGTGCTTTAGAGTTGATGTTTTGGATGAATGTGTGATTGAAATCCAACGAAGGAGGTAAGCAAAATGTGATGAATTGGAGTATATTGAGGAGTGTATACAGGAACAAACCCTCCAAGATGAAGATTATCTTAAACACCAAACTCATTTTTCCCAAATTCAATTACCAAACACTGAACCTACACCACCATCAAGCATAAAACTACCAAAGGTAGATTTGAAACCTTTGCCTTAACATTTAAGGTACACTTTTTTAGGAGAAAACTGAACTTTACCTGTGATTGTATTATCTAAGCTCACCCAGAACCAATAAGACTTGCTTGTAAGGATGCTCAAGAGGAGAATAAGAGCAATTGGTTGGCAAATTTCAGATATAAGAGGGATAAGTCCATCTTATTGTATGCACAAAATTCTAATGGAAGACGGATATAAGCTAACTATTGAAAGGCAAAGGAGGCTAAATCCAAACATGCAAGAGGTGGTAAAGAAAGAGGTGGTCAAGCTACTAGATGCTGAGATTATTTACCCAATCTCAGACAGTTCATGGGTAAGTCCTATTCAGTATGTACCAAAGAAAGGAGGAATGACTGTGGTGGAAAATGAAAAAGGTAAGCAAATCTCTACAAGAGTAGTGGCTGGATGGAGAGTGTGCATTGACTACAGGAAGCTGAATTTAACTACTAGAAAGGACCACTTTCTACTACCATTTATTGATCAGATGTTGGAGAGGATAGCAGGATATGCCTTCTACTATTTCATAGATAGTTATTTGGGCTATAATCAGATAGCAATTGCTCCAGAAGATCAAGAGAAAATAACATTCATATGTCCCTATGGCACATTTGCTTATAGAAGGATGCCATTTGGATTGTGTAATGCTCCAGTAACCTTTCAAAGATGTATGATGGCCATATTCTCAGATTTAGTAGAAAAAATTATAGATGTGTTCATGGATAACTTCTCAGTCTATAGAAGCTCATTTGAAGGATGTTTGGAGAATTTAGAGCAAGTTCTTACACGATGTAAAGAAACAAATTTAGTGCTAAATTGGGAGAAATGTCATTTTATGGTGGAGGAAGGAATCATCCTTGGGCATAAAATCTCAGCACAAGATATTGAAGTGGATAAAGCAAAAGTGGAGACCATTAAAAAGCTTCAGTACCCAACAAACGTCAAAGGAATTCAGAGTTTCCTAGGCCATGCAGGATTCTATCGATGGTTGAAAGAAGCATTGATATCAGCTCCTATAGTTGTCTTGCCAGATTAGAACCTCCCATTCGAATTGATGTGCGATGCAAGTGACCATGCAATAGGAACTGTACTTGGCCAAAGGAAGGAGAATAAACTTCATGTCATCTATTATGCAAGCCGAACCTTGAATGATGCACAACTCAACTATGCCACAACCGAGAAGAAGATGCTAGCAGTAATTTTTGCTTTTGATAAATTTTAATTGTACTTACTTATTTCTAAAGTTGTTATGTATACAGATTATGCAGTGTTGAAATACCTCTTGAACAAGAAGGATTCAAAGCCAGGGCTCATACAATGGGTGCTGCTTTTACAAGAGTTCGACATTAAAATTAAAGATAAGGGATTAGAAAATGTAGTAGTTGATCATCTCTCAAGCTTAGAGCTAGAGCAAGAAAACAATGAGGAGGAAGAACCTATCCAGGAACTATTTCCAGACGAGATCTTATTAGCAATTCAAAGTTTATATGCACCATGGTTTGCAGATATAGCTAACTTTGTATCAAATGGAAAATTTTTGGAAGAATTCAATAGTCAACAGAGGAAGAAGCTCATGCATGATTTAAAGTATTATCTGTGGGATGATCCTTATCTCTAGAAATTATGCAATGATGGTTTGATAAGAAGATGTGTAGGAGATGAAGAAACTGGTTCAATTTTGTAGCATTGTCACGGAATGGTCAGTGGTGGTCATTTTGGTCCATAGAGAATAGCTGTAAAAGTTTTTGAAGTAGGGTTTTATTGGCCTACTCTCTTTCATGATGCTAGAAAATATGTACTCAGTTGTGATGCATGTCAGAGGAGTGGCAACATTTTAAAGAAGGATGAAATGCTCCAATCGAAAATTTTTGAGGTAGAAATATTTGACGTATGGGGCATAGATTTCATGGGGCCATTTTCTATTTTAGATGGAAATAAGTGCATACTTGTTTATGTAGATTACGTGTCCAAATGGGTGGAAGCTCAAGCTTGTGCAGTAAATGATGCAAGAGTAGTTTGTCAATTCTTGAGCAAACTCTTTGCTAGGTTTGGAATGCCTCGAGCTATCATAAGTGATGGTGGAACACATTTCTGCAACAGAAACATGGAAGCATTGCTAGCTCATTATGGGGTTAAACACAAGATAGCCACTCCATACTATCCCCAAATAAGTGGATAAGTAGAGGTAAGTAATAGAGAGTTGAAGAGGATTTTTGAAAGAATAGTGAGTAAGTCCAGAAAAGAATGGCCAAGAAAGTTGGATGATGCCTTGTGGGCATATCGAACAGCTTATAAAACACCTATTAGAATGTCTCCATATAGGTTAGTGTAAGGAAAAGCATGTCATCTTCCTATTAAAATTGAGCACAAGGCTTACTGGGTAATCAAGGCTTTGAATTATGATTGCAAGAAAGTCGTAGAAAAAAGACTTTTACAATTGAATGAATTAGAGATGATAAAAGAGTTGGCATATGAAAACTCCAGAATTTACAAAGAATGTACAAAGAAATGGCAAGATGCCAAGGTGAAGATAAAGAGTTTTCAAGAATGAGACAAAGTATTGCTATTTAACTCTAAACTCAGATTGTTTCCAGGGAAGCTCAAGAGTAGGTAGTCGGGACCATTTGTAGTGAGCCATATCTACCCCTATAGAGCTGTGGAAGTTTGCAACACTCAAGGAGAAAAGTTTAAAGTTAACGGGCAAAGACTGAAAATCTACCATGGAGGCATATTAGAGAACTTTCGCTAATTAGCCTTTTTGGCTAATTCAACACTCTGAAGATCATGATGGTCTAACCTCATAGACCTAAAAGAGCGCTTCTTGGAAGCTCAACCAAGTTTTTCTTTTTCTGTTTCTTTTAGTTTCTTTGTTTTATCTTCGTATGTTTTGAGTTTTGAGTTTTCTTTATATTCTGTTTTATAGGAAGTAAAGAGTAAAAGCTCTAACATGATAGAATTTGAAGAAGAGGAGGAGCGCACGAGTTGAAGTGAAGAGTAAAAGCTCTAACATGACAGACTTTGAAGATGAGGAGGAGCATGAGAGTTGTAAGTGTATATTTGTATGGGAATTTAATGCTTGTGATTACATGATGGGTGTTTAACTCCTAGAGTTTTTCATGTTTTGATCAAATAGAGAGGTTGCACACCTTTTTGCAAAGTCATGTAACTTAATTCATAAGCTTTGAATAGAAATTTTGAGGTTTGGCATGCCCATACCCATGGCCATGCCAAATCAGGGCAAAACTTATTCGAATCAGGCACGACCATGCACATGGCCGTGCGTTAGAGGCATTAGGGGTAGCACAGAGGCAAGGTAGGCATGGCCATACGCATGCTCGTGCCTGCCATTGCCAAATTGAGCTAGCATAGGCACACGCCCATACGCATGGGCGTGTGCACTATTGAATTTTTTACTCAAAAGCCACATGGATGCCTTTAAAAAATGTGCCCATCTTCAAAATTTTTGAAATTCCCACACACCTTTCATCTTCCCAACATCTCCCACTTTCTGAATCCTACGGTTCTTCAATTCTACCAATTTCCCAACACTTCCCATTTTTAGTACATTGAAATCTCTAACTTTGACCACTTTCTACATTCCCAATTCTTCAATTCCCCATTTTTTCCATTTTTATCTTTACTTGCCTCTATTTAAACATCACCCTCTTCTCTTCTCTTCCTATACATCTCTACTTCTTCATTATCTACATAAATTCTCTCTCTAAGGCAAACTTTTCATCTATCACTCACTTATGGAAAGAGAGCCACACAAGAAGATATATACTACTAAGAAAGTGAAGCCAAGGTCTAAAAGGGCAAGGGGAGGAAGCTCTTCTAATCCGGGTAGAGTTAATGAAGATTTAATGGTAAGACCCTTTCCTACTCAAATTGAATTTGGGCATGAGGGGCAATGAAAGAAGTATGAATAATTGCTCTCTCGGAAATTTATTCCTAATAGATATATGAGTGCTCATACTTTGAGAAAGGTAGGCTTGTTTGAGGAAGTGAATATGTACATCACTAGGATGGGGTAGGAAGCTTGTGTATTGTTACAATACCCAACCTATGTTAGACTCACTTATGAATTCTTATCCTCATTTTATTTTGATGAACAAGCTTTGCTTATAACATTTTGGTTGGGAAACTTAGAACATACTATGGGTTTGTTCGAGTTGAATGATGCATATAATTTCCCACCAAATGAAAATGCCACAGTTCAATTTGATAGGGATGCATTTTGGAGAGAGATAACCAGCCAAAGGGAGGTCTCTTATGAAGCAAGGGCGGCAAAGGAATCCCGGATTCAATCGCCGGCTCTCAAATATCTTCATAGGTTGATGGCTTATTCTTTATTCCCTATGAAAGATGGTGATTCAGTGATAACTACAACCAAGCTAACTATTTTGTATTGCATGTGTAACAATATACAATTAGATATTTATCATGCAATAGCTCTCAAATTGAAGGATGTAGCTAATAAGTCATCGGGAGCAATAAAAGTTGGTGGATTGATCACCAATATCGCATGTTATGTAGGGTTCGATGTTGACAATATGCCATTTCGAAAGCTCAAAGGACCTTCTTTGATTAATCTTCCGATGATGGAAGCAATTGATATGGTTACAAGGGAGGGACTCGGAAGTTACAATCTTGTTCATGCTCCACCACCATGAGAAATGGAAGAAGAGGAGAAAAGTGCTGACATCCATGATTTAATACGAAGAATGTGGATGATCTAGAGTTGCAAGTGGGAGTAATTAATGCAAATGTTGGTGAGCTAACTTCATTGGCACATGGCATGAACACCAACATGGCTAATATGCGTTAAGACATCAATATACTAAATCACTACTTGATGTCCTATCTCTATTCACAAAACTTCTTTCCACTTTCTTACCCTCCACAAGATCCGGGGCATGACAATTGAAGCCTTGAGGAAGAGTAGTCAAGTGTCATGTATTAAGTTATTTGTTTTTGTCTTGTATTTTGTTTTTATTTGAGTTTAATGTATGTTTTGTGATTTGGTTATTAGTGTAATTGTGTAATGTTGTTGAATTTCTAATGTTAAATGTGTTTTTGTTTCAATTCCAATGCTTTCACACTTCATTTTTGCAATTTTAGCTTATTTAGAGGTGTTTGGCACGACCATGCATTTGGGCGTGTCAAACTGCCCTGTTTTGTGCCGAGGCAGGCACGCCTATGCACATGGCCGTGCGTGTGCTTACTGCGCCAGGCGCAAAGTAGGCACACCCATGCGCATGGGCGTGTGAGCGAAATGCTGCCATGCATGAGGCAGACACGCCCATGCGCATGGGAGTGCGGGCTGCTCTTGCACATACCCAAAATTTTTCTATTTTTCATGCAATGCGGACATTACAAAATTTAAGTGTGGGGGAAGAAAAATAAAATTTTTCATTTTTAATTTTGTTATTTTCCATTTATTTTTTTAGGATTATTTTAAGTATTTTTAGTTTTTAAGATTTTAATTTACATGTCCTTTTTCTATTAGGATAGTGAGTTTTTATCTTTTAATAAAATTTATTCTTTCACATAGGATTAGGAGATGAGTTGTGTAATTCTTGTAAACCTCTAATTTTATTCTTTTATTTATAGAAAAGGATTGTTTTAATTTTTAGAACTTCTACATTCTTTACACTTTTCTCTTAATTAAATTCTCTGCATCTTTATTATCTATAATTATTTTCTTGCTGCCTAATGGGTTCAAATAGCATGTTCAGCAATAGCCGAAGGTCCAATGCAAAAGAGAAGGTACTAGTGGAGATAAGACTTAAGCCAACAGATCTTAAAGATAAGTATGATGCTTTCTTCTCTATTTTCTCAGATGAAAAAAGTAAGAGATTCTGTTCTCTTAGCAAAAGAAATATATGCATACCTAAATACTTTGATGATCAACTCTGGAAGGATATTGGAATGTATGATTTTGTGAATGTTATGTGCAAAAGGCTATGATGGTTTAAGTTGAAAACAGTGAAGTATGATGTATTTCTTAAATTGACCATTGAATTCTACACTACTTTGTAAATCAAAGATGAAGAGCAGAGAATTTTTGCATGTAGATTCTTTAGAAAAGAATATGAGTTTGATTATGATCTCATGACTGAAATTTTTAATTTCTCTGAAGGGGGGTATTTGTCACCCTCCCCCTGAATTTAACATGATTGAGTTTTGGGCTGAAATTACTAAAGGGAATAGAATAAGTCATGGAGATACTATGGTTAGTGGTCTAATTGATAGTCACTCATATTTACTGAGGCATAAATTCATAGCATATACCATCTTTGGTAGGAATGATAGTACAAAAGTTATGCCTGATGAACTATTATTGATGTGATATATGGCTACTAACTGTAAGGTGAATAGTGCATATCTTGTATTTCATTCTATGTGGTGTGTTATGTAGGGATGAAAAACATTGATGTCTATGGGCCACATTATCACGGGACTGGCCATACACTTTGTACCAAGGAAACTCACCCTTTTTGCATCATTGGAACATGAGATCTTTGATGAGGATTTTTTGGTCAGAGCTGAGATTATCATAGATTTCAGAAGGCTATAGGAGGTAAATAATAGAAGATGCTATCAGCTGCGTCAAACAACCTTGAGACATGAAGATGTTCCTCGACCTAAGGTGGTAGAGAATTTTGATGACGTCGGTGAAGAGGAGGAAGAAGATGTTAAACCTCAAGTAGTTCACGAGAATGCAAGGGTGAATAAGAAAGATGGTAAGACTAAAGTAAATAAAAAGAATAGAGCAGCAAAAAGGAAGAGATTTGAGGAAAGTATTGAGAGAGTCGAAAAGAAGATAGAGGATGTGTCAAATCAAACTGATCAAAGGCTTGGTAATATGATGATGGATGTGATCACTAAGTTTGAAGTTTATGAGACTTTAAGAGATGCTAGGATGGACAATTTGATGGCTGCAATAAAGGAGCTGAAACAGTTGATCTCTCAAAGCAAAGGAACTAAGGCATCAACGGAGCCATCTGTTGAGATCATAGTTTCAGAGGCTTCGTATTCGAATGCATCTGACTAGGGGAGTTTTCTTTTCCCTTTATTTTCTTGTTTTTATTTTTATTTTGTGTTTTGCATTTTTATGTATTGTTGTAGGAATAAAAGACCTTTCACTTGAGTTTTTGAGCCTATTTGTGCTAAGAGTTAGTATCATTAGGTGTATTTTTTGAGTAAGTGTGTTAATCTCCTTTTAATATTTGGTTTGGATCGTTAAGTTAGAGGAACAACTTATGATTAAGATTTTTTAAATTTTAATGAACTTAATGCCTACTCCTTCATTGAGTGATTGAAATAGTATGCTTGATAGTTGAGAAAGATATTTGTAGAAATTTAAATATTTCATGTAGTTCATATGTGTAAAGGAACTTAATAAATAAATAAATAAGTTCCTTAAGTGAGATGGAGCATAAAACGCACTCGTGTATATACTCCAATGCTCTATAAAGGGTATGAGTATCCAAAGGACTTTGTTGGGGTATCCACATTGAGTAATATGGAAAGATGGGGGATATTACAATAAGGAAATTCTAAGAAATAAATTGTGTACTTTTTAAGTGTTATTAATAAAAGAACTACTTGAGTGTTAGTGTTTCATGCCTACTTTTATTTTTCTTGGTTGTTAATCATTCTTTTTCATGAATTCAACGAGGGAGTTTGCTTTTCACTTGGTAATTGTTATATTCTTGATTATAAGTTATTACTTTGATTTTCAGTTTTTAAACTTTATATTAAAGGGAGATTAGGATGGTTCCTCAAGTTAAAAAGTACTCATGATATTGGTTCTTTGTATAAATAGGTTGTTCTCTTATTTTTGCTTGAGGACAAGCAAAGGCTCAAGTGTGGGGGAATTCGATGAGTGTGAAATATGCATATGTTGAACACTCTATTTTGTTGCATATTAAGATTAGAAATGCATTGTTTAGTTAGTTTTTAGTTAATTTAGTTATTTTTATTGTTTTATTTTAATTTAAGTACTTTTGTGTTAAATAGTTAATTTTTGTTTAGTTTGTAGTTGTAGGATGCATTTGAGGAGAGATGGGGATAGTACTTGAAGATAAAGATAAGATTGAAGCTTAAAGTTGGAAGTTATCTTCGTATCAGGGCACATGGCCATGCGCATGCCCATGTGTAGAGTGGCATGCCTATGCGCTTGCCCATGCCTGAATTGAAGAAGAACCAGTCACAGAGCACACGCCCATGCGCACGCCCATATACCAGTCACACGCCCATGCGCACAGCCATACTTGATTTCAAGATTTCAGAGTTATTTTGATGCATGGGTGTGTCCAATTGTTGCATACCCATACATGATGATGTGGCAGCCAATCAAAAGTAGATTTTAAGCTGGAGTTTGGATAGATAGAAGCTCATATTTTAAGCATATATTTAGATAGAGTTTGGGAGAGTTTAAATGACCTTTTTCATTAGGAAACTAGGTCCTTTAAATAGAACCATTTGTTTTTCATTTAGTAAGAGCTAGTTTTTAGTTCTAGTTCTAGTTTGGTTTTCTATTCTCTTTGTTCTTCAGAATACATTTTCATTTTATTTACTTAGTAGAGGAGATACTTGGCTTGAAGTTAGAAGAGCAAGGCTTCCTTACATTATTTCGGAGGGGGTATTTCTTGTATCACTCTTTTGTTTAATTATTATTATATTCATAATGGTTTTCATTTCTTGTTTGTTTTCTTTTATCTTTAAGATGAGTAGCTAGATCCTTTTTAGGGTTCTGATTCTGAATTGACCATGTACTTATTGTGATTTATGTTAGGTTGCTAGATCTAAGTCATTGGTTGTTGTTGTGCTTAATGTCATTTTAGGACTGATCACCCTTAAATTGAATTGACACTATAGACTTAATCGAGAGATAGGTTCTGTAGGAATAAACAATGACCTATTGATTGCTTAAATAGTTGAGTGACAATTAAGTGGATTAATATTGGTTTAAGGTTGTGATTAAAATTAGAATTAAAAGGCATTGGGTTGGTGAGAGCTAGTAAACTTAGTGTTAATTGATTTTCAATTAATTATAGGTTTATCTAAGAAGGAAAATCTATAGTTTCTAAGATCCATTTAAAATAAATTAGAAATAGTTAAACCTATTTGGTTAATTAATCTTTTGAGATGGTCCAATTAAGAATAAGAACCCTAGCTTTTAATATTTGTTTGAATTTGAATTTTACTTTTGTTTGTTTTGATTTTAATTTTTAAAAAATCTAAACTCTATTTTATTGTCTGAACAAACAAACATAGTTAGTATTATAATATTCAATCTACAATCTCTATGGGATGATATCTTTATTACTACTTGATACGATTCTGTGTACTTGCGGATTTTACGAACATAAAAAAGTCACCACCCTGTGCAGATGCAGTAACTTCAAGGGCATTTTTTTCCATTAAAATGACATTATCTTTAGAAAGTCTCTTCATGAAAGTTGTATCGCTTTGAATTTTATTTCCAATGCCACTTGAATCATCTCATTTAGAGGTTTGTAGAGGAAGTATGGCCAAAATACAAAAACTGGGCAAAATTGGAAAGTGGAAATTTTGGAACTCGGTACCACTGTGCCGACTAAGGCTTGACTCGACATCAAGAGGCTCCGTTATAACTCAGCAGCTCGGGCATGACTTGGCACAACCCTACTTTCTTCTTCCTTCACTTTCTATATACCATTCTTCACTCTAAAGCATCCAAATGCACTTCCAATTATGAGATTAGCCTAAAAGGACCTACAAATCATAAAAACAACATAAAAGCACAAAAATAACAACAATAATGCAATAATTAAATAAAATTCAAATACAAACTAAAGAAAAGTAAATACAATTATCCTAATTAACTATGCTAATTTGCATCTTAACAAATTCTCCCATACTTAGACCTTGCTTGCTCTCAAGTAAGAAACAAAGATCCAAGTGGGAAAACAACAAAAACTTTACCTTCTCCAAAATAGATGTAGTTAGCCCAATAAGTCATCTTAACCATGAAAGGAAGTTAAAAAAAAGATAGTTGACAACTAAACTTCCAATGCTCAACAATGATGGAGAAAACAAGTTTCATAGCATCAGCAATAAATTTAACAAATTATCTCAATTTATTAAGAACAAAATCAAGAATATAAAGTCAATGTGCTAACCAAGCTATCTAGCCAAAATGTTCATTCTTCAAACTTAGGAGTTCTAAAAATAAAAGTAGCCATTGGGACAAGGATTAAGCACACGCACAAACTCACATTTCTCATAGTATTTTTAGACACATTTATTTTCTTTTCACTAGTGGGTGCATTTTATGCTCCATCCTACTAGTTTTTTTTTCTTTTTAAGTATAGTGGGTGCATTTTATGCTCCATCCCACTAATTTTCTTTCTTTTTTCTAATACTTATAACGTCACACATTCTTTCCGAATGAATGTAATTAAAGAGCATACTCACTTACAAACAACTTACTCAAGATGCATCACATCAACAAGCATTAATTTTCTCTTTTGTGTTTTTTTTTTCAAAAAATTTTTAGTGTCCTTATCCATTATTGAAAAGCTAGTTACTCGTATTATGGCTATAGTTTCCCTAGGGCTACTTAAATCCTTAAAACCTAAACTTAAGTCCTTACCATCCTAGCTTTAAGCATAGTTAGAAAGTTGACTAAACATTCTCTAGATTTTGAAAATAACAAAAAGAGATAAAAAGAAAAACTTAAAACCTATACCAAATGAAACTCTAAAATTCTACCAATTGATTATAAAAAATGAATTATTAATATGGCATAAAGATAAAACCTCAATTATACTCAAGATAAACTTAGAAAAGAAACTACTTATTAATGTGGAGAAGATAAAATAATGTAAAATAAAGCATAGAGACACATGCACAATAACATAAATATAATTAAATAACAACTACTAATATCTACTAATATCCCCTCCCCCATACTCAAAAATTCACATTGTCCCTAATGTGAATCCCAAACATGAAAGGAAGGAAAGTAAAAGAAAAACTCCTTCAATCATCCGAAGGATAGTGGTGTCCTTTACCCACTTAAGGGGTGGCAAATTAACAATCACTTTTATCTTTGCTCTATCAACTTCAAGACCTCTTCTTGATACCAAGTGCCCAAGAACAATCCCTTTCACAATCAAACAATAACGAAATAATAATTATAAAACTATAAAAACAAAAAATAAAATTGAGGCCTAAAACAATCTTTCTCTACCTTAAGTTAATAAAAATTCTAAATAAATTCTCCGGCAACGGCGCCAAAATTTAATATGGGTAAAATACAATATCCTAATCTCTAAGACTAAGTATAGAGCAAGTAGGGTGTCAAACACTCGGAAATTTGGAGCAATTTTGTATTAACCGGATAGATATTTAGATGGATAGGCAAATGATATATAAAAGAAGATATTGAATTATTCTAACTAAATCTAAAGTTACTAAAGAATTATAAACTATACTAACTAATCTAAATATTTTAACAACAAATTCAAGTAGAATTCATTAGAACCACAATTCAGAATTAATCAAGAACTACAAAGCAACAAATAAATAACTACATGCAATGATTGAAGAATATGACCTAAGGTTCCTAAAAGTAATTTTCATTGTCAATTAGACCTAAAGTCCTTAAAAATAATTCTCATTGTCAATTAAAGGTATTTTCATTTAGAGTCTACAAGCACTCTCATGAAATTGTAGAGATAAATAAAAACCATTAAATTTCATGCCAATTCTTTAATCCTTTAAAGATAAATTCTTATCTCCAAGTAATTTCCTAACCTTTAAATGAATCCAATTGTATTTCCACTAAAATGCAATAATTCTCATTGCATATATTTAATTAACACATCATATATAGTGATCAAGCATATATAACACAATTAAGTACTCAATTAAAATCAAATCATTCATACAATATAAAAGATAAAAATGTAGTTCATAAGATCAATTCATCCTTGCAATTCTAATAAATAAAAAGTTAGCCAAAATACATATTGATAATTGATAAATAACCATAAGAAACTAATCTAAACATCAAGCAACTAAATAGAGAAAAGAGAAAAAGATATAGGAATTGTGTTGATGAAATCTTCAATGCTTTCCAAGCAATCACTTGATATTGAATAGCCTCTTTGACTAACTTCCTTGATTACTTAAAAGTGACTTTTAAAACTACTTTAAACTAAAACATACTTTCTAATATCTGATAATAGAACTTCAACTCCCTCTCTCTAGATTAGAAATGATGTACAAATAGACCTTAGAGGTGGTTACAGGTGATTATAATTCATTTTGAATTAGAAAAACACCATTTGAAATGAAAAGTCACCACCCTGTGCAGATGTAGTAACTTTAAAGGAATTTTTATCCATCAAAATGATGTTATCTCCGGAAAGTCTCTTCATAAAATTTTAGCCTTTGAATTATCTTTTCAATGTTACTTGAATCATCTCATTTGGAGGTCTGTAGAGGAAGTTATAGCCAAAATACAAAAACTGCACAAAACTAAAAAGTTGCAACTCTTTGGAACTTGGCACCACTGTGCCGACTTAGGCTTGACTCGGCACCAAAAGACTCTATTCAACTCAGCAGCTTGGGCATGACTCGGCATAGTTCTTGATGTGTACTAATCTGCAAGCGTACAGAATCGTATCAAGTAGTAAAGAAAGATATCGTCCCTCAGAGATTTGTGGTTGAATACTGTAATACTAACTATGCTTATTTGTTTAGACAACGAAATAGAGTTTATAGTTTCAA